>JAJJMA010328225.1:0-15846 GCA_023529015.1 Papaver nudicaule
AGACGAATCTCATCTGAACTATGCAACAATCATCACTTCAACTCCTCACTTTTATCTATTTAAATTTCATTCAAACAAAATCAATTCAACAATGACAAAATCCAAAGCAAAATCAAGATAAGATAAGAGGCTTCATAGAGAAGATTAGATTTATCAACATAGAATAGATTCAGCCATATGCTTGTCTACAGTTTCTTTAATCATCAGCCACTTTCAAACAACTACAAATCTAACTACAATTGTCTGCCTAATTGAGTGTACAAAAGAAATGTATCGACTTGTTCGAGGCCTTATTCAAAATTGAAGGTTTTGATAGGCACGGAGAATCGCTTAATTATTGTCGCCAACCTTCAATGCAAATGCTACGCCATTAGAATTAGACGACTTTGCTCTGCAAATTGGCTTTTTTACCAAAAAATCTAAACCCTAAAACTTGAACAATCACTAAAAAAAATATACCTGAGATGAGATCTAGACTTAACCAGATTATGGAAAACAAAGGAAGGAAGATGATGAGCTCAAGGAAGAACTTTTTAGGGTACTTCTCATACAAGAGGTGTCAGAAATAACAGCGATGGTCATCATTGCCCCCTCTCTTTGATCTCAATTAGATACACAAACATGATCGAAGAAGAAACAAAGAAAAACAAAAATGAAGATTAGGGTTTTGGCCGCTGCTCTCTAGCAGGAGAATGAGATTAGGGTTTATTGGGATGAGATTCGTAAGAAAGGTGGAGTGCGTTTTATATAGCGATGAAAAGAAAAATGACCTAGTTTTTTAGAGCGGCGAAGTGGGAGCCAGCAGCCCAAGAGCAGCCAGCGGCTCGTACATGAATGGGGCATAAACTTGATTTTTTTTTTTTTTTTTTTTTCGATACATGGCATTGGTTCCAACCTACCCCTAGCAGATCCAAAGCCACTGAGCTTACCCTTGGCAAATCCAACTCAATCCCCGTATTTACATACTAGTTGGAGTTTTCGTGGGAGTGGAGACTCATGACTTCAAGTATGAGAATCAGGCTATGTGCATCCGGGTTAACCCCTATTGGTTAATGAACTTGATTTACGTAAACCAATCCCTAGGGAGCTTCACAAAAACTTTGTGCCTTGATTTGGGCATAATAAACTTTTTTTAGCACCAGTGAATCTCACAAGAATGCCATGGAATTCATGTTTAACGATTCGAATCGTGTATTTAACAATATTATGGAGAAAAGGGTCCATAAGCTACCTATTGAGGATATCACGTAGAATTAGATTGTGGTGTTGCAAGATGATAAGAGCAAGCACTATGGTGCCATAAGCCATCTCTATTGAATAGAGAAAGGGGATGGCTGAAATGTCGAAAAAAAGGCAACCACAGTGGTCTTAGCTATTTCGAGACGGAAATCGGATTTCCGCAGCTTTTCTGTGCGGAAATCCGATTTCCGTAAAAAAAACTCTGCGGAAATCGAATTCCCGCACAGTCAAAGCTTGAATTTTGACCGGCGGAAATCCGATTTCCGTAAAGAATAGGTTTCTATACAGAAAACCTGCGACCTGATGCTCATTTCAGTTTCTTTTCTTTTCTTCTTCCTCGTTTTCTCTTCTTCTTCTCCCACAAAATTTTAATTTTCATCAATTTGGAGTCCAAATTTACCAACCAAATCAAAAGGGTGCGTTCACTAATCAAGGAAGGTTATATACAAACAATCAATTTCAGTTTTCATCAAGAAATTTTGATAAAGGTGAGTTCTTTATTCTAGGTTTCCAAATTGGGTTTTTTTTGTTTGATCATGATTTTCAATGTATTTGAATGATTAAATGCAACCAAAACAACAATTTGATGTTCTTCTAACGTACATATACCATAATTTCATGAAACCCTTTGGTGATTGTTATTGATTTAGGTTAAATTTGCTTGAAATGTTGAAATGGTTTGAAATTGCTTGAAATTTGATGATTTAGGATGGAATTCTTATGCATTTGTAATTTGATGGACCTATCCGATTGTTGTTTGTATTACATTTGATCATCAATTGTTGATTGTATTGCATTTGATGTTGCTCTTATGCATTGTAGGATTGAATTGTTGTTCAAAATGATCCCTACCATACAAGTAACTACAATCGTATCGTCGAAAAACTGTCATAGCCATGTTAGAAAACTTCCTCCGGTAGCAGACGAGGGTCAAATCAATACCCGAGGTAGCACCGCTAGTCTTCCTGATCTATACAAAATTGTAAGTCGACATCCGGATTGTAAGAGAATCGTCGATAATTGTGGATTTGGCAAGATATTTGAAGTAGAGTATCCAGGGAATGCTGATAATAGATTGGTAAGTGCCATTACTGAGAGATGGTGGCACACCACGCATACCTTTCATGCTCCTAGATTTGAAATTGGGTTCACTCCTTGGGATTTTACTATGCTTACATGTATAGCTGTTGGAAGTGGTACACTTATTGATTTGATCGATTTCAATTCGGAGGATTGGGCAGCATTTGGCCATGTCTACACAGATTTTCTACTTCCGTGGGTAAAACCACCATCTAAAAAAGATAGAGATAACACCGTGGAAGCAGAACAACAAACAGGTCCGCCAGTTAATCGACAAGGATACTATGTGGTTAATGATGAAACTATAGACTATGTTAGGAATGTGTTAACAAAAAAATCTGGGATTAAGTTGAGTCTGATCAGAAAATACATTGGGACATGGAAAAAGACCCCATTAGAACAATGGGAAGTTTCTGATGTGGAGAACGTTGCTCGGATGTTTCTTATGTGGGTAATCGGCAATGTTTTGTTTCCAAACAAGAACGTGTTACTCCGTTAAGTTGGCTTAGATTACTGGTTGATTTGGAAAAGGTAAACACTTACGATTGGGGTCAAGCAATAATGGGAAGGTTGTATTCCGCATTGGATAATGCGGTCACACACAAGAAGTCCGGCGAATTAGAATGCTTCTGGTACATTTTATTGGTACGTAAACCTTTCCCGTTTATACAACAACAAACTTGAACGCTTCTTATCATTGATATTTTTTTCTTCGGGTTTTTGCAGCCTTGGTTTTGGTCGTATATACCTTTATTGAAGCCAAATACAGACGAGGGTCAAGGTAATCCTGATTTCTTCCCTGCTGCAAAATTATGTGACAAGGGACATATGAAGAAGGGTATCGGATCACAAAGAAATACCAGTACTCACTCTTTGGTATTGGCTCGGAACCAGTTGGATTCTCTCGATCAAACTCCCCTCACTTGGATGCCGTGGAATTCTAGTATGTACTATGGGATTGGAGATGTTGCAAATGCTAGAAGGTTGTCCATTCAACGTTGTTCGTTTTATGATCCGATAGACCGAGAATACTTCTTGTACCTAGGGGAACGATGTCTTCGTCAGACTCAGGGAAAAGTAGTAATTCTCATTGATCCACCGCCAAAATTGTGTGGTACCTCAGAAGAAATGGGAAATTATGTGGGTGGTGGACACAATATTATGCACTACTGCGAGACCACAGAAGATGAGTTTTATGCATGGTGGAAAAGCCATTCTGTTGGACCTTATTTGCCCACAGTTGTGCATGCTGGGAATGTCTATGTTGCGCGTGTGGAACCTCCAATTCGCGATCAACCGAGCCTTACTCAATCGACATATGTTCCAGAGTATATTTTAACTCCCCATCCGCAGTTTCCATACCAGGAGCCGCCTTATGCTGTCATTTGTGGAAATGATGGTAGAGCAATGAAGAGAATGTTAGGCGAGGAATACATGAAGGAGGTACACACATTTGATCCGACTGTTGGTACAGCGGTAAGTATAAATATAATAGTATTTTATGTTTGAATTGCGATATTTTGTTTATATTCATATCAAAATGCTATAATACAAATCATGAAACAGGAACAATGGTGCAAGTATAGCCAGTATCTCGCCGACAAGAATGCTGCACTGAACAGTTATATGTATGACTATACAACGGACCTCCACCAGCAAATGGATGCATCTTCTAGCTCTAGTTTAGTTCGTCGGGAGCTAGCTTACATTGGTCCTGGGGAAGCTTATTATCCGTTCTATGAGAGTGCAAGTACCAGCAGTAATACCAGTAGTTTTGTTAGGGAAACTCCACGCGGAGATTTTTATCGACCCCAAGAAGCACCTACGACTTCTCAGTCATCGCATGATTACCAACAATTTCCTTTATCTCAATATCGGAGTGAGCAATTTGTGCAACAAACTGAGCAATTTGTGCAAACTTAGCCACAAAGTACTACTACTACTAATAATAATGCTGACTGGGACATGGCTGAGGCTGAGGGAGTAGGAACGTTCACTGGATTGCTCAACAACCCGAATGCTCGCCAATTTTAGTTTAGTTGTAATCTATTGAAAACTTATTATTTGCTAACTTGAAACTTGGAATTAATATCAGTACTTTTTATTTTGCTAACTTGATTGGTACATGACTAGATAACTTGCGATTACAACTACATTGCAAAGATGAAAAAAAAAACTACTAATATCTTGCCAAATAGATTCCATCACGTTGCTCTTAACATTTCATAACACATCATTGTAAATCCTCAATCTTTCATAACATTCACCAAACACGAATGCCCGGTTATTGAGCTGATAATATCGAGACATAGATCTTCTGACCAATTCTTCATGTGACGCATTTGTATTTGTTTGGTACATAGCTCTCATAATTCGACAAAACTCGGAGATGTCTCCACTAATGCGATTCCATCGACTTCTAATTCCATTTCTATCTCGACCATTTGGATTGTTTGTAACTCTCACGAACACATCAAAAACACGAATCCAAAACGCCGGTTGCCAAGGTTCCACTTCTCCCACCATACCATTCATTCGGCTACGAATGAAAGAGTAAGTAATTGCTAGATCTTCTAACTTGGTGTAATTGGTCGCCATTTTGATTTGGTGATGAAAAAAAATTGAAAATTTGAAGGGAGAAAGAAAGAATCAATAGAAACAAGATTGATTGGGGTGGATTTGTCAAAGAGAGTGAATTTTCTTATATAGAAGAGATCTCAACGGATAGTTTTTTTGAATTTTGAAAAAAGAGTCGTTGGGGATCTGACGGTCATGAAAAAATAGAAAGATGGATGGTTAGATGTTGAGGTGTAGAGGGGGTGTAAGGAAAAAAAGGTCAAACGGTAATATTTACGCGACGGAAATCCAATTCCCGCATGACTTTTGGGCGGAAATCGAATTTCCGTAAAAAGTTTTCTGCGGGAATTAGATTTCCGCCTCGCTTCTCTATTGCTATTGCCTGCTACGGATTGGTAGCAGGCAATAGAGAAGTCCATCTCTATGTCTATTTAATAGAGAAATTTTGCACCATAGTAGTTGCATTTCTCTATTCAATAGAGAATTCTCTATTAATAGGGAACCATAGTGCTTGCTCTAAGGAGAATATTGATTGGAATGGTGTTGGGGAGAAATTGGTCAGTAAATCTTTACCTTTTTCTAATTTTCAAGCCATGTTTTTCGTTAAGAATTATGTGATGAGGAATGATCTTTCCATGCACGTGCTTTGGGTGTTTTAGGGAGTGAGTTGTACTTTTGTCCATTACTTTTTTCCATTGGTCTTCAAAACTTATAGCGTGTTTAGATACACACTCAGAAGTAACTTTTCGACTTCTAGAAGCAAAAAAAGCCTAATTAAATTTGGCCCCATGAGCGAGTATTTGGCCCCATGAAATTTTATACCTATCCTTTAGAGGTTGTTAAGGGACAACTAAAAAGTGGCGAAAATACCCAAATGCCCTCACAGTCACTTCTCTAATTAAACCCCCAAAACTTAAACAAAATTTTATTTCTCTTAAACATAAACATAAAGTCCTCCACCACCACCGCAAACTGATGCCATCACCGCCGCCACCACAACCGTCGGAAATGCCATCACCGTCGTCTTCCTCCACCACCGCCGCCGCCGCTACCGCCGCCACTAACAACTGCCCAAATTTGAACTAATCTTCCTATGTAGTTTACAAATTCTAGATCTATAAAAATGAAAAAAAATTTGACATTTTGAAAATGAATTTTTTTTTTACAAACTCTAGATCTGTATGTTTACCCAGAATCGACATATAGGATGTATACCATATGCCGATTATTCTTCGCAAAAAGCATCAAACCCAAACCAGAATCGGTTTATACAGTGTCCTCGAAGTGCCGATTGGTTACTACTTGAATATATCCTAGCCATGCACATTTGGATATCTTTGATCTCACTCGTTCATTGAAGTATATATAAACACCTAACCCTATACCAAAACATTTTATGTCTTCTTCTTCTCTCTTCTTCTTCCTCTCTCTTTGCGGCAAAATTCTCTCTTTTTCTCTCTTTCTTCCTCCTCTCAACAGCAACAATCACAGTATCATACACGCTTCACAAATTTCTCCCAAGATGCGGTTGAGATTGGGATTAATTTTATTTTCACAAATTTGATTTTTATTATTAGCAATGGATTTTTATGAGATCTGAGAGAAGAAAAACTCATGTCTTCAATTTCTTCGCTGTTTTTATTGCTTTTGTTGAAGGTCAGGAGGTCAGCCTGTAATATCTTGGGGTTTTTCTGTTCAATTTGCAAATATGCCTTGAATTTGCTAATGAACATGTTGAATGACCATTCCATGGGTATCAGATGGTGACATGTGATCGTCTGAAGGTGCAAGAGGTGAGATGCAAACATTTGAGAATCTATTCTTAAACTAATTTCTCATGTAGCTCACCTTTTTTCATATTTATTTGGTAAATACTTTGATATGATTTGTTCTACATCGTTTTTTTTTGTTTTTCACATAGAAGAGTTGCAGGGAAGAGCTACCTACAGTAGTCGTGAACTCGAACAGATTAATTGGACGATTGCAAGAGCAGGAAATTGTCTAGCTTTGGTTTTGTCGTCGACCCCCCACTGCACAACAGTCATCTAGTGATATATGTGTTTAAATTGTCTAAATGAAATGTATATAAACATGATTTTGCTGTTGTTGTGTGTAAAATCGGTGCATGTAACAGGTTTATAAAGACCGATTGTATCCGCATAAAGTTACAGGAAGTTTTTCTAATTTTTTTATCGACAATCGATGCTTATAGGTTATCATATAAACCGATTATTTATATTAATTTTTCATTTTTGAAAATGAAGGCAAGAATCGGCTAATAAATAGCAACATATGTACCGATTCTAATTATCACTTTCAAATCGAAACCCAGAAACGGTGTATATATCATTAAACATAAACCGATTCTAAAGAATCGGTACATATATCATTAAATATAGGCCGATTGATTTTTTAAATTTCTGGGTAGATTAACAACAATCGGCTTATTTGGGCATCAATATATACCGATTGTTCGAGAACCCAAGAATAATCGGCTTATGTGTGTATATATATAGACCGATTGTGCGTTGTTCAAATTCAAGATTTGGTAAAAAAAAACTTGGGTGATTTTCGTGTTTGATCATTTTTAATCTTGTTTTTACATATGAGAATTAAAACTAATTAATCTAGTTTAGATTTTAATCACTTAATTAACAACTAATTGAAAAAGGATAAAACAGTCTTCTTTTATAAGGGGTTTTCCGATTTTACTATATAGTATCCACCGGAATAATTTTTTCATGGGGCCAAATTTAGGGAGGAAAAAAAGTAAGAGATTAGTTTCGCAAAACAATTTTAGAATGATTAGAAGTAAAAAAAAATATTTTTTCTGAAGCAAAAGCTTTCTGCTTCTAAGGCCACTTCCTATGGAACACCTAAAACACAAAATTTGGCTATTTTGGCTGGCTATGGACGTTGCAAACCAGTGTTTTGACGTTGCAAAGTTGCAAATTTGCAACTTTGCAACGTCAGATGGAATTAGTATCTATCGATGGAAATTCCATCGACGATACAAAAAGTGTCGAGGTCGATAGAATTTCCATCGACGATGGAATTTCCATCGATATGATTAGGGTCATCCAACGGCCTATATTTCACGTCCCAATCCAACGTCGATGGTTTAACTTAGTTCGATATTTCTCTAGTTTGCACTCGATTTCAACTGTCAAATAGGATACCTAATTCAAAAAATTCTTCAGGGGGCGTTGCCCCCTCTAAACCCCCACCAGGGGCGGTCTCCCCTGGACCCCCACGACCTGACCTGTCAGGTCGACCCCAGCCTGGGGGGCTACGCCCCCCAGGACCCCCCTATGTTCTGGTGTTGAAAATATTCCTCAACATTCATCGTATTTCTGGTGTTGAATATGTTGAGGAATATTTTTTGAATTAGGTATCCTATTTGACAGTTGAAATCGAGTGCAAACTAGAGAAATATCGAACTAAGTTAAACCATCGACGTTGGATTGGGACGTGAAATATAGGCCGTTGGATGACCCTAATCATATCGATGGAAATTCCATCGTCGATGGAAATTCCATCGAGGTCGATGGAAATAGCATCGACGTCGATGGAAATAGCATCGACATCGATGGAATTTCCATCGACGATGATTTTTCCATCTGTCGATGGAATTTCCATCGATACCCACTGCCCCATTTCAGCTTTGCTAGTCCACCTAGGATTGCAAAATGGATGATTTGAGAGGTTCCATTGGAACCGGCCTAACTTATGGAATTGACTTCTGTTTCTGGAGAAGTAGAAGTCAGAAGTGCTCTTTTATCCAACCAGGTGATTAATCACTTATCTAAAACTGAAATTTCGAATGATTTTACTAGTTGGGTTTTAGTTCAAGGGGTTCTTTTATCTCTTTAGAATTAGAAAAATTCGAGACCACTAGTACAAAATTTGGGGGTCTATTAGAGGTTTCAGCACTAACAGAAAATGGTTAGAACTTCTCCTTCATGAAGCTTAAAGTTCGTGGTCTCTTGAAAGATGATAAATTGGTAGTAAATGTTGATAAAAGAACACATGCTTCTATTGTTAGAGATGACAATCAATCGGAACTCATTTATGAGTTTTCTAGAATTATAGTCCACCGATTTTCTAGTGCTAGAGGTGATAGGTATGAGTCATTTATTGGTCAAACTGAAAAGATGTCTCATATGGTCAACCTAGCACAACAACTTTAAATTCAAATTTTGGGTCAAGGTATCGGTATTCGGGTTGGTACATCAAGGGGTGTACGTGTATCACCTACTATAAGACAATCGAATGGATTTTTTTTTTGGTGGAAGACAATCGAATGGATTAATGTCTTTATCTCGTCCTCTTTAAATGACGAAGAAATTGTTAGGGGGCAAATCTCTACTATTATTATGCAAACGTTTTTTTTGGGTACTTTTTACAGAAAAGCCCATACACAAATGAGAAAACTAAAAATAATTCGAGGGCAGATTTGTCAAATTAAAATTACACAGTGAACAGTACAGTGAACAGTAAAGCACAGTGAACAGTACAGTGATTTTGCTCCGGCGTAAAGCGACGCAACATAATAGAGTGATTTTGTAAGATCAACGGTCCACATCGAATTGTGTACACGTGGCAGCATCTTAGGGTAGTTGTACATCGAGTTAGATGATGTGTGATGCATCAAAACCACCGACCACCCTTTCTCACTTCGCCACGTGTCCCTTCTTCTCCTCGAGATACCATTTTTTTTTCCTTTTTCTTTTCCGCGGAATTTCTCTGATTTGGCCCTCCTTTTCTCTTTGGCCCTCCAAAAACTCTTTTTGGCCCTCTACCAGCTGGTCCTAATTTGCCCCTACAATGTCAGTTTGTGGTGTTTAATACAAATTTAACAAGGGCAGATAAGTAATTTAGAACAAAAACATTTTGGTGAAGAAAATAAATGACGGGGACTCGGGAGAAAAGCAGGAAAGGAGTCCACTGTGCATTAATAACAACATTTTGGCACGTGCAGCGCACGTGCGTGGTGGTCTAGTAATAGATAAGGGGCACTTGGGTATGAAAAGAACAATGGTTTTTTCCCAATATGCTTTATCTTGTTTTCCTGCGGGGCTCAAAACAACTTTGGACTTTGAAGAGTCATTTGAGTCTTTTTAGTTTGATCATTTGACTCACTCGCTAGAAATGATACATCTATTGTTGGTTATGTTGTTGTTTTAAGGTCAAAAAAATATAAGGTTAAAGTGGTAAAATGATAGGTTTGTGGTGTGTGTGAGAGATCTTTGCGATGTGAGTGTGAAAGATCAAGTTGGAACACTGCTAGCCTAAATTAAGCACACTGACCGTTCCCACAGTTCTTCAGTTGCAGCGAGTGGATCAAGGTTGGTTTAAGGGATGTAAATAGAGGAAAATAAGATGGATCAAATGTAATTCAATGGAGCTTGAATCACAGCTGGTGTGGTGTTTTTCGCTATGTGTATTTTATTCACTTTTCTTAAAGGTGGTGTTTCTTTTCTGAGAAAGATATCGAGGAGGATGTTGTGGAATAGTTGTCTTGAAAGTGAGAATAAAGATAGCTATTTATAATAGCGAAGTTACACCTGATCTGTAATTAGTGTAGATGACTAAGCTATCTGGAGTTGCGGGGATATAGTCATCTCTTCATTGAATAGAGAAAGACCAGGAATTTCACCGTCTTCCTTGATAATAGTCACATTTATGTACTAATTCTTCTTTCCATTTTCGTAGAACTCCAAACCAAAACCCTAGTATGTATCTGCCTCATGCAACATACTTGTACGAGTCGAAAATCTGCATAGGTACGTACATGATGTTCTATAGCCCTCGGATCTCACTCGTACACACAGTTATTCAAACACGATTCAAGGTACAAAGACCTCAAAAACAATACCGAAGATATGTAAAAAAGGCATTAATCAAAAGACTAAACGCATAAAGATTGATGTTTATTTCAGTGTTGTAACTACATGGATTATGATCCTAAGGAGCTAGAGGAGATACAGACCTAATCCCTCTCTTGCCGTTTAGGTTACACCCAAAAGATTCCAACCCTTGCAATGTTCTCCTAGCTCGCCTTATATAGGCCGAGCTTGGGTGGTTTACAACTAATAAGACAAGGGACTCAATCGTGGTGGTGTCAGTCCTTGTCGAGTAAGGCGGTTCCTTCGGCGGTACTCCGAAGACGGCACTGGGGCTTCGGTCCTCTGGAGCGGAGTCTGAATCCCTTTCTTCTGATTCTTCTCGTCATATTCGGTCTCACCTCTCTTTGGTTTGGTCCGAAGCTTCGCTACTACTTCTTTGGTGTAGTCTTGCTTCTTGGGTCTCTGACACGTGTCCCGATGGGTTTTACCCTCCACAGTTTACCTCTTTCCTTTCCTTGTATCGAAGATGCAAGGAGAGGAAATTCTCCTTTTGGCCACCTCTTCCTTACCAAGTATCCCCACTACTCGCCAGGTGCGAGTTTTTCGACACGTTCTTCCTATACTCGAGGATTTCGCGGCCTTTTACCTTCTGACTGGTAACGCCGGTTCCTCTTTCACTATTTAAGTTTTGGTTCTCCCTCTAAAAATACCTTAGCCCTTTCGTATCCATCTTCCTTGGCGCCGGCGTTTTCTTTCCGTGAAACCTTTTAATTTGTAACTTTGTATCAGGCGTTATATCCACGCTTTCCTTCATGACCCATCGTTTTACTTCACTTATTGTTTCATAAAGTTGACTTCTTTTGAACTTTCCCCATCTTTTTTTCCTCTGACTCGAATTGCCTCTGCAACTTCCGGTTGCCGGCGAGATCATCTTTCTTTTCCTGTCTTTTCTTTCTATGGCGTCTTCTTCTAAGGTGGATGCCCTTGTTCTAAAGATGAAAGGTATGGACTTCAAAGGAGAGGGCTTTCAGATTGAAGCCATTATTTCTTCTAGATTGACTCCAGAGCTGGTCAAGGAGTGTCAATGTTTCGAGGACAGGCTCTTAGTGAGATTCCATCAAATGTCTGCAGGGTTACTTCCTCCTCTTTACAAGTCTTCGAATCCTTTGTTTCTTCGCATCCTTTGCTCTCTTCCTAAACCTCGAGGGGTGATGCAGCTTACTTGCATCTCCATTTACCTCATCAACCAGTGGATTCTTCGCTCTGAAAGTAATTCCCCTGCCGGGTCTACAACGAAGTTCTATTTTACTGCTGAGAATTTCTTTAAACACTATGAGCCCTTTTTAACCCTAGAACAACGAGTTTGCTCCTTGGGGGGTCAGCTTTCGGTCCGTGGAAGGTAGCGAAAATATCATTCCTGGGTCCTTGGATTATTCTATGGACGAAGACTGGTACTCGGAACCTGTACTCCTTAAAGGTCCCGTGCTCCGAGGTTGGAAGGATTCTGGCCGGTTCTTCCCTCGGACCGAGTTCGATGCAGGGCATGAGTTTCGGACTCATCATTTGTTCTTCATTCACTTTTCTGACGAAGATAGAGGGTTATCTCTCCCGTCTTCGGGGAAGGGTAAGGTATTTTCGTGGAGCCTTCGGGTAGCTTAAAGCATTCCCGAACAGATGAGGAGATTATGCAGCAGGTAACAAATTAATATTTTCTTACGTTCTTTCCTGAAGTATTCATACTTGCATCTATTTGTTTCCTGAGTAAGACGGGTCCTTATCTGCAGGGAGAGTCTTTAGGTGCCCTAAACCTTAGCCATGGTCTGATGGATTTTGAATATGGGGGAAATTCGGAAGCTGCGCAGCCGCTGAAAGATTCTGTTTTTCAAAGCATTCTTAAGGGAGTTCAGCCCAGACGTCGTCGAGCCGCTACGAGACCACTGAAGGAATCTACGAATGATGGGAAGAAGGTATCAGTACCGAAGGCAACTGAGACGGTTATCAAAGAAGTGGGTGCCCTGAATCCTTCCGTTATTTTGCCTATTACCACCATCGGTGCCTCTGCCTCAGCTATAGTGGGTCCTATAGCTGCTGACACTGGTGCTGCTTCGGGCGTTGTCCTTACAAGTTCTTCTATGCCGAGTGCTACCATCGGTGCCTCTGCCTTATCGATGGTATTGTCCACTAATGTTGCTGTCGAAACTTCTATGCTTTCATCAAAGAGAGTTGTCACTCCAGTGGACCTTCTCGTTCCCCGAAGGGATGGTTCATTTGTTGAGATGGATTCTTCCAAAGAACTTGTTGTCAGTTTTCCGCAAAGTTCGAAGTTTCCGCCTGCTCCGAGTTATGCTAGCAAATATAGGCAATCATATACTGCGGAGAGGTTTAAAGAAGTCCTGTTTGAAAATCATAACCCCAGTGATTTTACTGTTGAAGTTTCAACTCGCTTTGAAGCCTATGCCACAAATCCCTTGGGGCGTTCTTTAGATCCTGATTTCTGCAGGAAGTTAGGTGATATCTTCGGAGGCGACTGTCCCAGAGCCGATTATGATCTTCGCCATCCACCCTTGTCCTATGAGGAGAGCTTGGCTATTCTTCAAGCGGTGAGTTGTGTTTTCATGTTTATTGCCCGTATGCCGATGTTGCCGAGGCTTTGTGTTAACTGTTTATTTACAATCTTTTTTGTTTTTACCAGGGTGACTACCATGCCTCTGGTCTTTTGGCTCATAACTTTGATCAAGCTGGCGAGGCCGAGTATCATGAACGAGAGTTTTATCGGATGCAAGAGGAGCTGGCTCAAGAGAAAGTTCGCAGTGCTGTTGCGAAAAAGCATTCGATATGTGAGTCTTTTTATTCTTTGGTCATTTGTGTACGTATCTGTTTTTTGCAGTGTTGTGCTAAGAACGGATTTGCTACTTGCTTTTAAAAAGGCGAGCTGGAAGAGAGCGAGAGAAAACTTAAAGAGGCCAGATTGGCTATTGATCGACTTCGGGAGGGTCGTCAAGCGTCTCATATTGCCTCAAGTAGCGGGAGCTACCCAAGTGATAGTGATAGGTTTTTGGAAGAAAGGAACAAAGCTTTAGAAGATGTGAATTATTATAGGCCGAAAAGACAGGAGGCCGAAGGTCTTTTTGTTAAAGAGAGAAAAAGAGGGGACCAAGCCGAGCGCCTTCTCGAGGAGGCTAAAAATAAGAATGTGGATCTGGCCCGAGAGAATCATTTTTCTAACTTGATGTGGATCAACTAACACGAGAGCGAGATGAAGCTCGCTCGGAGAGGTCGGTCAGTGCTTCTGGTAGGGTTCTGATTGAAAGGTTAGAGGAGAACATCAAAAATTTGAAGGTTCAGCTGGCTACACTGAAGAATGTCAATAATGACTTGGTTACTAAAAATGGTCTTCTGGAAAGGAGTTGTAGTGATATATGCCTGGAACTTGCTTTAGCTAATAAGTCGAAGGACTATTCTGCTCGTCTTATTGATGAGTACCGAATAGAACTAGCTAGAAGTGGGGCCATTACTTCCGAAGATGTTAGGAAGAATGCCTATGTGCCTCGTTTCACTAATCAGCACGAGGTTTCTGAATATATGATATTTAAAGAGAGTAGGGAGCTAACCCAGCTTTTCTTGTTTTCTGCTTCTTTCGCATCCCTCAGTGAGTTTTATCGTCCTATCATTCTTATGCCTTTTCGTTTTTATGTTTTTTTAATGTTTTTTAGGTATCGAAGCCAATTTGAAGAAGCAGGTTGTTGATGCCGAGGCGGCAAGGGACGATGCCTCAAATCAGTTGGTGAATGAGTCCGAGCGAAAGCTGGAAGCTGAAAACAAGGTTAAACAACTGACCCGAGAATTATCCGAAGAACGTCAGCGTCGTTCTGCCGATACGAACAGATTTTCTCGGGAACTTGAGCTTGAACGCAAGCGTCGCTCGGAAGAGGTAGCGAATTGCGCTGAGCAGCTGTCCAAGGAACGAGAATTTCGTCTTGAATGTCAGGCGAGTGTGAGGAGCATGATGACTGGTTTTTCCCTTATGCACCATGAGCTAAGACATGGTCAAGCTGTCGAAGAACTTCTTCCCCGATCTGCCCTAACTACTGCCTTTGCTACCAGTATGGCCTGTCGAAAACATGGTCGTTCTCTTTTTAGGACCATCGGTATTGAGCCTCCTACTTATGGCCCTATTGGTGCGCGAGACTCGGATGCCATACTTCCTTGTGATAAGTATTTACTCCCTCAGGAGGTATATGTAGCCTTAGCTAGGAATGAGCTTCGTAGGAGAGGCTTGCTAGAAAAGTTTTTGCATGGTCCTGGTGATGATGATGATGATGATGGTAACGACGATGATTCCCAAGGCGAAAATTCAAGGAACTTTGGCGATGTTGGCGATGTTGTCGAGGACGCTCATGATGGTCCAAGTGGATCCAATCAAGGTCCCGATGAGGGTCCTAGAGATGGTATCGATGGTTCAAAAAACGATCTTGCGTATGGTGCTGGGGAGAAGACTGTCAGCATGGCGGATAATATTTCCCAAGGCCATGAAGGTTCCACTAAAGGATGTGATGACCAAATTCGAGGTACTGTCTTTGATAAGGAGAGTCATTACTTATTTCAAGAGTCTGCATTGGAATATAGCGAAGGGGAAAGCGAGGAAGAAATTGAGGAAGAAGCTGATGTGCGTACTGGTCGTGCCCCGGGTGCTATCTTTGATAAGGAGAATCATTATTTGTTCCAAGAACCTTTTCAGGAATACAATGATGAGGAAAGTGAGGAGAAAACCGCGAATGCTATTACTCCTTCGGGTTCAGACCACACTTTACTTCAGACTCGAGATGGTAATATACGAGTTGACAAGGGTCTCATGAGGGAAATGGAGATTTGTGATGATGCCTCCCTTTGTGCCTAACAAAGGCTTTTCGAATGTTTTAGTTAGTAATTTTGCTCTGCCCTTTTTTGGCTGTGTCCGAATTGTTTGTTTATACACACCCTTTTTGTTGTCGCATTCCTTGTCCTGCACTGATTATATATATAAAGGATTTAATTGCTTATTTTTCTATTTTATGCCCCTCCTCAAGGCTGTTTTTTATTTGGAGGAGGTCCCTTGGTTGTA
>JAJJMA010328225.1:15946-26025 GCA_023529015.1 Papaver nudicaule
TTACGATCTATATGGTCATCAGCTCTGTGCCTGCTATTCGAGGTATTTTTATTTTTTGGCGTTTTTTGCCTCGGCGTTACAGCCTTTTTATTGTTGGTGTTTTTTGCCTCGGCGTTACAGCCTTTTTATTGTTGGCGTTTTTTGCCTCGGCGTTACAGCCTTTTTATTATTGGCGTTTTTTGCCTCGGCGTTACAGCCTTTTTATTGTTGGCGTTTTTTGCCTTGGCGTTACAGCCTTTTTATTGTTGGCGTTTTTTGCCTTGGCGTTACAGCCTTTTTATTTTGCGACGAGGCACTAGGGGAGATGGCGTCATGTCCAGTTTATTCGTGTCGTTAAAGCCTTTGCCGTTATGCCTAGCCAGGTGGGATTTCTTACCCACCCTGGCAGGATCTGGAGTTTGATTTCGGAAGAAGTTGCATCAAAGGGTGCGATTTTTATTTATTCAATCTTTCCACGAGCACTGCTTACATAAAAAGTTACTTTTTTAGGCAAGGTGTTTCATATGCTTCCCCTCCACTAGGGTTTTCAACCTCTGACCTTCGAGGTTGACCAAGCTATACATGTCGTTTCCCAATTGTTTTTCTATGACGAATGGCCCTGCCCAAAAAGGTTCTTGCTGAATGTTCTTGCCTTCGCTAGGCTCGCCCAGTTGTTCATTCGGAGTCTGGAGGCAGCCTGCTGCTACGAGGAACTGTTCTCTGTTGTCGGGACGTTGGTCCTTTTTGCTATCGTCTTGCCTGACGCTTGCCATTCCAGCTTCTGTTTCAGCTATGAATTTTTCTATGCTCTCATCTGTTATCCTTGGTTGCTTAGTTTGCCCCGAGCATTCCTTGCTGCCTTCTTTGGCCTGAACGTCTATTTCATTGCAGGCGCGAGCTTCGGAAGGGTCGCCTGGTATCTTTGCGATCCCTCGTGGAGTCGGAAACCTGATCATCTGATGCAAGGTTGAGGCTACTCCCATAATGCTATGCAACCATGGTCTTCCCACGATAGTGTTATAGGGAGAATCTATGTCGACGAGACAAAATAAAGTTGGTTGTTTTTGTTTGCCAACCTGAATTGTTATCATTAGCTCCCCCCGAGGTGTCGATGGTTTTCCATTAAATCCGAATATATTATATGATGAGGGCACCAAAGCAGTTTTCTTTCCCTTCATCTTATCATATGTTTGTCCGAAAAGTATATCCACGGAACTCCCAGGGTCCACGAGTATTCTTGGCATCGCTAATTTTCCCATTTGCAGGGTGATGACCGAAGGGTCGTTGTGTGATCTACCCTCGTTAGGTATGTCTGCTGCAGAAAAGAATACATGTTACTTTTGCCATTCTTCTAGATGATTCTTCGTGACTACGCTTAGTATTTCCTCTCCCTCGAAATCCCTTTTATGGATTCGGTCAGTTTGGATTCCCTCGAGGCCCTTTGTGTGGATGATGGAGTTACAGACACCGAATCTGGGAACGTCTCTATCGATAGTTATCACATAAGCTTCATGCTTCGGCTCCTCCTTCGGCTGTGACTGGTTTGGAGGGGGCTTTGGCAGCTCCAGGAGGTGTTTGAATTGCTCCCTGGCTATGAAGAAATAAATTTGATCTTGTGCCGTAACGCAATCTTCTGTCGTATGCCCGTAAAATTTATGAAATTGACAGTAGTCCCTTGAATTCTTTGTGTGTTTTGGTTGATTACCCCTGCTTCTGGGATATCTTATTTCACCGGCGAATTCAGATTATTCGATGGTCCGAAGAGCATCCTCGATGGGTACGCAAAGCTTTGGAAGTTTTCTATCGTGAAAGGCAGGGAATCCTGGCTTTGTTGTTCCGAATTTTCTGTTTCCATGTCCTTGCTGATTGTTATTTCCTTCATATTCTCCTCGAGAGCTGTTTCCTCTGCTATCATTGTATTTTCGATTGTCTTGTATCTCCGAACTTGCCCTCGTTTCCATAGCGACCATTATCCTCTTGTCTTCCTCGCTTCGACGGGTCCCCCACTTGAATATTCATTGTTTGACCTCGTTCTTCGAGTGACAAATTGTTTATTGAGTGGACCTGTTTTAGGATGGTTTCCTTCCCCAAGGTTGCTTGTTCTTTGATTTCTTCCAAAGTGATTCGCTCCTTCTGGTATTTTCGGAGATCTTGTAGTGTCTCGAGGTTCTTGGAGAAGAGCCTATCATATAGAGGATGGTTTTTATCAAGAGCGTTGAGGAATGCACGTACTTTGTCCTTTTCTGCAGCTCCGTTCCCCACCTCTACGCACTGTTCAGTCCATCTGTTTGTCAGACTCTTGGTGGACTCTCCTGGTCGTACCCGAATGCTAAATAACTTCTCCACCCCCGGCTTGGAGGAGTTGTTGTATAGGAAGTGTAGTATAAAGACTTTGGACAGCTCTTCGAAAGATGAAATCGAGTTGGCCGTGAGATTGTCATACCAAGCAAGGGCTTCTCCTTTCAGGCTAGAGGGGAAATATTTACAGAGCACTTCATCTCTATCAGCATAAGCCAAAAAGACTCGGAGATACATTTTTAATATGCACGGTCGGGTCTCCCGAGCCATCGAAGATTGATGTGAAGGTAGGCATAGTGCATTTTATAGGAATCACCATTGAGAGAATTTCTTGACTTAGGGGTGAGCGATTGACATCGTTCATTGCTTGCGTGAGTTTAATCATATTGCTTGACTGGATCCTGTTGTCGAAAAGCTCGGCTCGGAGTGTCTTGATCTGGTCCAGCATTACCTGTTGTAGGGCTCTGGCTTCGGCGTCCTTCTTCGTTTGGTTACCTTCGCTGCGCACCTGTATGCTTTCCTTCGGATATGCTCCTGGTTCGGTTCTCTTACTTGATACTGTGATCCTGTGGCCTTTGCTGACGCCCTTGGTCTTGACGTATGTTTTGGATACCGAGTGCTCATTCGATTGAGATACACTGTTTGGACGAGAGTGTCCTTCGCTGCATCCTTTGTAGTTGGATGCAGACTTTTCCGCCGCCTTTTTGTTTGCTTCGGCTAGTTGCTTTTTTAGTTTCTTTATCTTTCTGTTTTTCAGGATTAACTTTCTGAATTGTGCAGCTCTCGTCATGTTTTCTTCGTTTGGTTGGTACTCTGGTATGTCGTTGTCAGGGACAGCCGCTTCGTCCTCTTCTTCGTCATTTTCTCCATTTTCTTCTTGTATTTGCTGTTGGGGTGGTTCGTCAGCCTCTGGGAATCCTTCTCCCTCTGGGCCTAAATCCTCTACATCCACTTCGTCCTCGTTTACTTGTTCTCTATGTTGGATTGTGCTTGCCGCCACCTCAGGTGATAACCCTTTACTCGTTGAAAATCTGGTGTAATGATGTCTCGAGGAACCGGTCCCTTGTCTCGAGGATCCCACTCGCTGCTTCGGAGCCTGGTCAGATTTCGAAGCCATTCTGGTTGTGACCTGTCAGGAGACAAGGCGGCTACTGCAGTGTACCATGTAGGTCTGTACTTTGCAACGGTTTTTATCGTGCGGGTTTTTAGCGTAAGTCGTATTCGCTCCTTTTAGATATATCCCTAACTGTATATTTTGTCTTTTAGCCGAAATCATCTTTTCCCATGGTTTCTTCATAAAGGTTTATTTCCATATATAGCAGGCAATTTGAAAACCCTAAGATAGGTTTACAGTGTTTTTTTTTAATAATCGTTTTCTTATAGCTAGCCTCTATTTTAAGGCATATATGGTGTAAATCAACTACCATTTTTTGAAATCGGTTTCTTCATGCCAAGGTTTTGAAACCCTTAGTTGATGACCTTACCGTCTGATGATTTGCTCATAAAACCCTTAAACATGCTAAAGCCTTGAAGGATCTTTTAGACGTTTAAGGTATATTGGAGCTTGTTTTAAAGAACAAGTTTTGAAAATCTTTGAAAGAATGAAAAATCTATTAAAAGTTTGAAAACCCGAAAAATCACAGGCAAACCCTAAGTTGTTTTAATCAGTTCCTGTTTCTAGCGCCAAACTGTACGAGTCGAAAATCTGCATAGGTACATTATGTTCTATAGCCCTCAGATCTCACTCGTACACACAGTTATTCAAACACGATTCAAGGTACAAAGACCTCAAAAACAATACCGAAGATATGTAAAAAAGGCATTAATCAAAAGACTAAACGCATAAAGATTGATGTTTATTTCAATGTTGTAACTACATGGATTATGATCCTAAGGAGCTAGAGGAGATACATACCTAATCCCTCTCTTGCCGCTTAGGTTACACCCAAAAGATTCCAACCCTTGCAATGTTCTCCAAGCTCGCCTTATATAGGCCGAGCTTGGGTGGTTTACAGCTAATAAGACAAGGGACTCAATCGTGGTGGTGTCAGTCCTTGTCGAGTAAGGCGGTTCCTTCGGCGGTACTCCGAAGACGGCACTGGGGCTTCGGTCCTCTGGGGCGGAGTCCGAATCCCTTTCTTCTGATTCTTCTCGTCATATTCGGTCTCACCTCTCTTTGGTTTGGTCCGAAGCTTCGCTACTACTTCCTTTGGTGTAGTCTTGCTTCTTGGATCTCTAACACGTGTCCCGATGGGTTTTACCCTCCACAATACTTGTCTAGAATAATGGTCATATTTGGCTGATTTGATCGTTGAACTCAAATGTCTGGAAATGTGGTCATAGAATGTGTTGTTGTCATGCTGGGTTGAACCGACCCTGGATTAGGTGAGAGCTATTACTTTCTTGACCGAGCCATCTACAGTCAGTGGTGATATTGTTGAATCGTAACTATCTACTCTAAACACGTGACTAGATATTCTTACAGGGAGATAAGACTTGGAACTGATCAATTAGTCTTGAGGAGAAACTAGGATAAGTCATATCAACTAGTCCACCTAGATAATCTATTCTCGACGATTATCAGGGAGGATCTTATTTGGATTTTTAAAGGATTATACCTCTTCAGTTGTAAGTCTAGTGTGATGAACACACGAATATAGGGATATTGATATTAGTCAAGCCGAGACTGAAATGACCCCTAGGTTAAGCATTGAATCAGTAAACTAATGGACCCCTTGATGTGCATGTGACTAGTTCGTGTATTAGATTGTTTCCTAGCGTGCACATTAGATGAGCTTGTGGCTAGAGTACGTGAGAGTTAGATGTTTTGCCCCTTAGTGATCCTATGGTCGGTTTTGCATGTGGTATGCGTAGTAGCAGGTCTCACGGACCATGTGACTAGTCGTTCATGGGGAACAGTCACCCCTGAGAGTGGACTTCCCAATGAACACAAGTTCAGTTATCCAATTTGTGCGTCAATTGACAAATACTAATTTTTCGGCTTTAGATACAGACTTGCTGATGAGCTTAATCTCACTAATTTGTGCGTGTGCAAACTTGTGGATGAGCATGCACTCATCTATCCAGGTATAGACTTGTCGATAAGCACAATATTCTCATCTGTAAAGTGCATGCTTGTTGATGAGCTTAGTCTCATTTGTCGAAGAGTGCAGGATTGTCGATGAGCTCAATATCATCTGCCAGAGAATGCAAGCTTGTGGATGAGCCGAGTCTCATCCTCCAAAGAATGCAGGCTTGTCAATAAGCTCAATCTTATCCGCAAAGGGTTGTAAGATTGTTGATGAGCTCAATCTCATCCGCCAAGGGTCACTAGGGTTCCTAGCTAAGAACATAACTAGTCACTCACATAGGGCCAGCATGTGAAAAAATGGATAAACACCCTCGCTAAGTGGGGGATTAGTGCCACTAGCATATGGACTTGTCAATGATCTCAATCTCATCCGTCCAGTGTAGACTTGTCGACGAGTGCAATCTCGTCCGTTCAATGTGGGCTTGTCGATGAGTTCAATCTCATCCATCTGAGGGTAAACTCGTTGATGAGCGCAATATAATCCGTCTCAGCATAAATATATCATATAATAAATAAATAACTAAAATAAACATTGTTTAGTTATAATTGCACTTACAGTAGACTAGTGGATGAGGATGTGACAGAACGTGTTCATCGTGCCTTGTTCGCAAGTAATATAGCTAGTTCAGAAAACGTACAACTCTACCTGAACAAATCAACTGGGTCTGCCCATGTCAACTCGGTCTAACCGATTCAACTGCCCTACTCACGTCCATGGTGCTACACACTTCAATGGGTCAGCTCACACCTTAGACTTCATCCCATTTTGCTCGCGTGACATATTTCTCACGTATATGAATGGCCCTTTTGAGGTCTCGTCCTCCCTTACTCACATGTTGATCGGTCCTAGTTGGTCCACAAAACTTGACTTCTTCTCCTGTACTCATTTGACCAACTTGGTAGGCTCATAGGTCTTAGTCCTAACATGATTCTTCACACTGTTACATAGATTCGTGTGACTACCTCACTATGACCTATTTTAGCCTTGCTCAAAATCCACCATCTACAGTTGATTTTTGATTTTGCATTTGAAGGGAATATGTTTCATGAGGATATTGATGCATCAATTGGGATAAATAATCATTATGAACGTATGGTGATTCCAGACACCTACGCAGGGATGATTCGGCTCAATGTACCGATTGGGATTTTGATAATTGTTAGAGCATAGCTCGGTCAAACCTACAAACGTTGGTATGTCAAGTTAGCTGTCAAGTTTAGTCTTGGACTATTAAAGTCAGGTTTCAGATACTGGAATTAGATTAGGTAGTTGCGGCTTTAAAGATGAAGACCGAAGACAACATAGAGACATATTTACATCTTCATCAACAAAAGTTAGTAGGAGTTGTGACTGATGAACTCTTGTAATTCAAGTTATCTATCATTCTGAACATAGTCGATGACTTTAGTATTCATAGTTTTTATATAGGGAATCTTATCGACATAACATTTGTTGGGATTACAGCAGTAATCACACCAAGAACTTGTCCTTTGGATTACGTAGAACTGAAGATAAAGATGCAAACACACCATGAAGAATAAGCAAAGCAAGAACACAGGGATTTAACGTGGTTCGGCGTACCTACTCCACAAACAGCTACGATCAACTCTTATTGATAGAACCAATTACAAGAGACACCAACACCTAACTCTCTTTGTAATAACCAAAGGTCTATCACCCAATTGTATCTAACAGGCTTAACATCGATGCCTATATATAGGCTTACCTAACTTGGTTAGCAAGGTATATAGGCGGTGGGACTTACCAAAGATATCGCATCCTTGGATTCCTAGTTTACACCTCCTTGTACAACTCAAACTCCTAGCTATACTAGGAAACTCGCTGACACAAAAGTCTGCCAGATGAGGCTGTCAGACACGGCTGCCAGACACGACTCCCAGACAAGTCTACCAGCCAACTAAGACTAGAATACTCTAGAAACTTCGACAACTCTAACAACATTATTGTTGTGTTCGTTTGCACAACTTGGAGATTTTAATGAAGTTCGTTTAATTGCTGGGAGAAGGGGTTGTTCTAAAAAATAATGGAGGAATGCGAGACTTCTGTAACTTCTGTAATACTCTAGAAACTTCGACAACTCTAACAGTTATCCACCTTGTCGATGTTTCTCCCAACAAAGCTATCCCCGAAACAAATTAATTGTACATTCAAAACGCCCTTAGGCCTTAACAACGAACAATATTGATCAAGCTGAGACACTTTTCAAACTTGATCATTGGAACAACCTTCGTCAACATGTCTGCAGGATTGTCTTCAGTATCAATCTTCAATAGACTAATTTCTTCATCATCAATCACTTCTCTGACTTTATGATAACGAATATGCTTGGTACGTGCATGATAGACTTGATTCTTCGCTAGATGGATTGCACTCTGACTGTCACAATTATTGCCATACTCCCTTGTGCTAACCCAAAGTCTATCACCAAACCACCAAGCCATAATGCTTCCTTGACAGCCTCTGTCACTGCAATGTACTCTGCCTATGTGGTAAACAAAGCTACTATAGACTGTAACATAGACCTCCAACTGATAGGCCCTCCACATAGGATAAAACAATACCCAGTAGTTGAACGGCACCTGTCATGATCACCAGCATAATCTGAATCTACAAAACTACAAAGCTTCAAGCTTTGCTTCTTCTCAAATACTAAACCAACATCGAGAGTACCTTGAAGATATTTCAAAATTCCCTTAACTGCAAACCAATGTGCTTTCCCATAAATGGACATATACCTATTCACTAAACCCACTGCCTGAGCTATATCAGGTCGTGTACAGACCATAACATGCATCAAAGAACCAACTGCCTCAGCATAAGGGATCTTTGCCATGAACTTGCTCTATTCGATAGTAGTAGGACATAACAAGTTAGATAAATTGACTGTAGGTGGTAATGGCACACTTACTGCCTTAGAGTTTTACATATCAAAACGATGAACAACCTTCTCAAGATAGGCTTTCTGTGTAAGACATAGTCTATTCTTCTTCCTTTCTCGACAGATTTCCATCCCCAATATCTTCTTAGCTGACCCAAGATTCTTCATCTCAAACTCTGAACTCAACTGTTTCTTCAACACTTCAATTTCTGACTTGCTATTTGCAGCTATAAGCATGTCATCCACATAGAGTAAGAGATACACAAAAGTTCCACTCTGAAACTTCTTAAAATACACACACTGATCATGTTCACTACGTGTGTATTCTTGCTGCATCATAAACATGTCAAACTTCTTATACCATTGTCTTGGTGATTGCTTCAAACCATACAATGACTTCAGAAGTCGGCATACATAATCTTCCTTACCAGCAACTTCATAACCAACGGGCTGAGACATATATATGTCTTCCTCCAAATAACCATGCAAGAAGGCAGTCTTGACATCTAATTGCTCGAGCTCTAAATCAAACTGTGCCATACTGCTAACAGGATCCGGATGGATGTGTGCTTAACAACCGGAGAGAAAACTTCATTATAATCCACACCTTCCCTTTGTGCATATCCCTTAGCTACTAACCTTTCTTTGTATCATACACCGTCGACAATACCCTCAGTATTTGGAACTCCATCTTTCACAGTATATACCCACTTGCACCCAATCTTCTTATGACCCTTAGGCAACTCCACCAGCTCCCAAGTGTCATTCTTATAAAGAGACTCCATCTCTCCATCCATGGCTATCTTCCATTTACTAGTATGAGCATGCTCATGGCCTCCTTGAAAGTAAATGGCTCATCCTAAAAAATAGACAGTGCGTGAGAGACACCATCTTCATAACCATAACGTTTGGGTGCTTTGATAATACGCTTCTCCCTTTGAGAGACTAATTATGGAACACTCTGAACTTGTTGCTGACCCGGTTCCTCATTAGGAACCTCCACTTGAACTTCATCTTCTACTTGAGTTTTCTCGTGTTCTACTTCCTTCCCAGTAGGAGATTACCTAAGAACTCTTTGTTCTACTTCCATTGAATCATCTTCAAATCTATTCTCATTCTCAACTTCAATTTCAGAATCCCAGCCTGTGAACTTCCTTGAATCAAGCATAGCTCTCTCATTGAATGACACATCTCGACTAACAATGAACTTATTCAATTCTGGGCACCAAAGTCGATACCCTTTAACACCCTCTGGATATCCCAAGTAAATTGCTTTCTTAGCTCTAACACCCAGTTTATCTTCTTTTACGTGAAAATAAGTTGGACAACCAAACACTCTCAGATTAGAGTAGTTGACAGGATTACCAGTCCATACCTCCAAAGGTGTCTTGCACTGAATAGTTGTTGAAGGTGATTTGTTCACTAAATAGCACGCCGTCGTAACTGCTTCAACCCACCAAACTTTGTTCAAACCTATGTTTGACAACATGCATCGTGCTTTCTCAAGTAGTGTGTGATTCATTCGCTCTGCTACTCCATTCTGTTGTGGTGTACCTTTAACTGTGAAGTGCCTAACGATACCTTGTTCTTCACAAAACTCTTTTAATGGATCTTCAGTGTATTCCCCTCCATTATCAGAACATATCTTCTTAACCACACGACCAATTTGTTTCTCTACCATGGTCTTCCACTTCTTAAACAACTCAGTGACTTCATTCTTATGCTTCATGGTGTAAAGCCAAACTCTCTGTGAAAAGTCATCTTTAAAGGTCACAAACCACATGTTCCCTCCCTTAGAAACTGTACGAGAA
>JAJJMA010328233.1:0-17625 GCA_023529015.1 Papaver nudicaule
AATCTTCTGCATTATTGCTAGTTAATGTCACATCTTAGCTAGTCATCAACTTGTCGTTCACACCCACCTGAGCTTAATTATGTTCAAGTTTATTCTTAAATCATAAATAAAATGAATTTGTCCTCCAATTATACAAAAGTTTCAGGGTCATACAGGAATGATGAGGACTCTATAACCACAAATTTAACCTCCGAATTAGACTCTCTAACCACAAATTTATCATGCTAGACTCCACTTTCTACTATGAAAATACATATCGAGCAGTGATAGATCATCAACTTAAAGCTAACAATTCAAATAAGAAATTCAAGCATTTACATGTCACTGGGCAATGTTTCCCTCTAAAGTGCTTTGAGTATGAATAATGTTCTCACTCTCAACGTTTCCCATCTAGTCATAAGTTAAACTTAGAAACAAAGCATGCTTTCAAAGGTGGCTACTTTACCATCTACCCATTGCAAAGAAACGTAAGCCACATGGCGAATTGTATTGTGAAAAATGGTTTCACAAAGTGCATTCACTGTTTTAATTGGGCCATTCGAAACCGACCTCCCCAAAGATTTTGATGCATGACCACCTGACATAGAAACAATTGACTGTAAACATGCTTAAGTTCCACTTGGAAAAAATAACCACTTCCAGATTCACATCAGTCACAAAAACAATTTATTTCTATTTTTTAGAAAACTCTATTATACAAAACAAAATCTAAGAAACCCAAAACAATGAACACTTTATAAAACAAAACCCACCCAATTTAATCTCAATCCTTTTAACGGGGGAGCGATTTAAAGAAGAAGATAAGAATAACCATTCACACAAATAACCGAAACAATATTTAGTTTAAAATTGTACTAATAAATAATTATAACGAACTTCTCACAGATTAAAATTTGGTTCATTTGTGCTGAAATTTCAGATGTGCAACAAAGCATCAATCAGTCGGAGCATTTTATTAACCATATGATCTAAAAAAGAAAATATCACACGATAATACTTCTCCTTGATGTCTACAGTCTAACATGATAATAGAACTCCCAAATTGAAGGAATTGATTCGGCCTTTCTCACAAGACAAACCTTCATGGAAAAGAGGAAAAACATCATTGAATTAGAGAAATAAGATGCAGAAAAAGATTGAGAAGAAGATTTGAATGAAAAACTCTTGATAAAATTAAGGGGGTTTTGATTGACGATCTAATCGAGAGAGATTTTCCCATTCGTAACTGAGAGACGGTAGTTTTTGTTCTTCGTTTTTCACGATTTTAGATAACCAAACGAAATAAGATAGTGGGAAGGAAAACTGAACTGAAACGGGAAGTGGTTCGTGGGGAGCTAAGAGCAAGCACTATGGTGTTCAAAATGTGGGGAATTTTCCCACAATGTAGACAAGACATGGAGGGCAAAAAAAAAGTCTTATGGTGCATGTCTACATTTTCGCGGTTTCTTAGAAACCCCCAAAAAAGTGCTTGCGGTTTCTTAGTAGCCACGAGACCCGAAATATCCCTAAAATCCGAAATATCAGTTTAAAATAGTGTTTTGGTAATAAATGTGGGGAATTCCATACGGTTTCTTAGTAGCCGCAAAAGTAAAATGCGGTTTCTTAGAAACCGTGAGCTGCGGTTTCTAAGAAACCGATGAGTAAGCCTTGTCAACATGGGGGTACATATTTGTACCCCCATGTAGACATGGCTAGAGCATTTCCCCGCAATGTGAGGAAATTTTCTACAAGTGGGGATTTATGTGCACCATAGTGCTTGCTCTAAAAGGTATAAAATGTTGGTTTTTTACTTGATGTGGGCACAGAGTGAATGAGAGAGCTTCATTTGTGAATACTCTCACCATATTTCTCTAGAGTTTTCAAATGTGGGGCCAGAATGAATGAGCATCAAGTGTTTGGTTTCCATTATTATATATAAGGATAGTAGATAAGATTAGATTGATTTATACCTTTGAATTCATGTTTATGCCACCGGAAGGTTTTAACTTTTAACTGTATGTTTATTCATGTACAGTGTGATGAGTTTTCTTGAGTGCCAGAAATCTAATTAAGTTATGTTCATTCTATTTATTTATTTTTTTTACTTCATTTATATTTCAGTTCAAACCTTTCATCTCGTGCATGAATAATATTCTCTTTAGTAAAGTTTGGCATGTAATAAAGTTGTGTGAATTATAAATTCATTCATTTCAATTCTTTTAAGTAGATTTCACTTAGAGAAAACGTATAATCGTATGTGCGGATTTTATTTTTTTTCATTAAAAGGCATTCCGAAGAATTTTGCACAAGGTCGTCCAAAAGTCAGAGACGGCCCTGACCATTACCCCTGCGATAATATCAGGGTCTGAAAAAAGGGTAGAATATGGATACCATATTTCATATGTATCCTTAAGCTCGCGCCACTATTACCTTAGTCCATGCCCGTGTAAGTGATGAGGTGTCAAACTCAACAAAAATAATAAGATTTTTCCCAACTAAAATTAATAAATAATATAGTGGTAGTAGGATCGTTCCACGGGGAGCTGTGTAACCAATTTGTTATTCGGATTAGAAAAATAAAAAGAATAAATAAACAGACGAAGAAAAAGATTGACCAAGAAATCCTTCGCCGTTACCAAATGTTGACTCCATCAATACACCCGTTTATCTCTTGTAGAACAAATTCATCACCAACCGTAGAATAACAATAAGCTCTGCTAGCCCCAAAATTCTTTGTGTCACCGGATACGGAAGCGCTCGAATATCGGATTCTATCCATCTGAGCCACCATGAATAAGTTCTCACGATGTAACTCAATTGAATGCTTTGCACTTTGTGAATTAGGTTGATCCTAGCCACATGCTCACAAGTTCGGCATGTTAACCTAGGGTTGTATTCTACACATCAAAATCCACAAAATCCCTTTGCAACGTTGATGCTTCGCTAATTGTGATTAGATCTCCCTAACAATTACAGATTAGGTCTCTCAAATCTAGCTTTAGTATTGTAGACAAGTCATGCAATTGACCACTTGACCAACTTGAAAACAATCCATGGTCATAATCATAGTAGAAGACAATCGATAAAATAATTAAAACTCGAAACAAACTTGCATAAATATTGAGCTTCACGATTGGAACATTGATATCATCCTTAATCACAAAGAATTACATGAAGATGGAAAATAATAAAGTCCCTCCCCAAAGGGGAGAGGGGGTGTAAAAGATAATTGTCTACAAGAGGTGTGTGTAAAGATATGTAAAATTGTCTCTAAGCTCCCCTATATATAGGCTTCAAGTGTATAGGAGCCCTTGCTTGAATCTCGTTTGAATTCGGTTTCTAAAACTCAATCAAATTCCAAAAATAAGGAAATTCGCGTCGGGTTACCCCATAAGATAATAAACAGGACACCCTGTAGCAGTTCCCGTTTTTAGTCTATTTTCTGATTTTTCTTCTTTTACTTGACTGTTTTGCCCATAACTTCTTCGTCCAACCTTGGATTATCGTCGTTGAGTTCGTATTTCAATTGTCTTCAAGATAGAGCAAGGAAAATCCGCATTTGAATGAATAGAACTCCGTCTTTGGCCTTCCTTCTCTTTTGCCTCTTTCTGGCTCATTAGATGATTTCTTCTTCTTTTCGTGAATTAGCTCCAAGACTCAATAAAATACAAAACAAAACTAATATTTACATTTTACAAGAAAACTAGCTAAGAAAGCATAACCGATCGATATTTTAGAGTGTTGTTTTAGGCACCTATCAGTAAGCCAAGGACCAGTGCCTAGTATGTTAGAAGCGTTATGCGCCTCCGCTACTCGGAGAACGTAGTTTTAAACCGACATAGTCGTCCATCAATGTTGTTAGAGCATGGCTTGGTCAACCTCACTAAGTGTTGGTATGTCAAGCTTAGTTGTCAACTTTAGTGATCAAAACTCGGTCGCTAAACAACACACAATTAGGTGAAGTCATGTGAGAGAGTTAGCTTTAGGTTGTGGAAGATTTTGGTAGGATTTAGAATCACTGGTTGAAGAGTTGAAGAAAGACTGAAGATCAAACGAAGACATCTGGCTTCATCATTCAACAGGTTAGTGAATCTAAATAACGCGATTCCATTATCTTTTACACTTGTGCTACAAAAGACATAAACATAACTCTCAGCTTGAGCTTTACGTTATGACTTGATCACTTGTGATCAGTGTGTCTTATGATAACTCCGCTTTACCACTTGTGGTATTAGTGTGTAGTTATGACGTTGCAATATTGCTTAGAGCTTTCTTTTCTTCTCCGTCTCTAAGTTAATATAAAGGTTTTTCCTAAAACCTTTTCGAGTTGGATATAGCAATGTGATGTTATCTCGGTAGTACTACGGGATTTGATCCATCATAGTATTGTGTCTCTTCTTACCTTGTCTGGCTCTGTCGGATTGATTGCATATATATATATGAGCCAATGTAAGAGAGATCGTTACTCACACTTATGTTGTGTAGACTCGAAATACTGTTGTTTCTGAGATTCGAATAGGACGTCGTGGTTTGGCTCTGAACTCTGAAGTTCTGAATCATTCATTTGATTCTGTATATGAACACCTTGTATGCCATATCTCACTTCTGGATTCCGAAACCATATTTGTGTATCTCAACTTATGAATTTTCAATGTTTGAACCTCAATGTAGGTTTTGATAAAACTTGACGTTGATTTCGAAACCATAATCTGGTTTTCGCATTCATAGGCTATTGGTCTGAAATGTAAACATTGTGACCAATGAGATATAACAGATTTGAAACTATGTTTGTGTGGCTGACAGTGACTTGAGAATCGAGGCCAATGTGTCTTGACCATGTGAGATCTAAAAGGTCGAAAAGACCCTGGGGTTTCCTAAAGGTTTATGTGAACCGGGAAATATATTCCTGTGCGTCGAGGCTAAAAAGGTGTGATGCTGAAACGGTTCTCGACCACATGGACTCTCAAGTTCGACACCAAACATTTGTGAAGAATTTAATATGTGTTTCTTGTTTCGAAACCTTAAACAAGGTTTTGTTAAACAGAATCTAGATTTCGAAACCAAGCTTTAGGTTTCGTTATATGGAAACTTGATTTGGGAACCTTAAATCAGTTCCGGTCATATAATTAACTTTAGGTTCCGAAACCATAATTTGGTTTCTGCCAAAACTGACGTACGTTTCGAAACCTTAATAAGGTTGACTCAGAATGCGTAACTTCGAAGTTCAAACTCTACATTTTTGATTTGTGCTTCAACGAATTAATGAGTTTGATATTCTCGGTTTGAAGTTTGAATTCGTTCATCTTCAATGTACAACTAAGTGGCATTGAGTTATCATCTGGAAAATGGTTAGTCGCTCTAGTTAGTGGACATATGATTACGGATCAATATTGTACGTGATTAATCTTATGCTTTACTACTTGATCAAATATTCATTTGATTATTCATTTGATGTTTTGATTTGAATTCTTGGATATCATTAACGTGACATCTATATTTGATCAAGAATTCTGGAGATTTAACATTTTGCCAGTTACTCGTGGAATCTCACACCGTACTTCCAATGGTATATCTATTTGCGTTATTCGGAATGTCAATGTGTTCACTTAAGCTTAACACACAAGGATTTGTCCACGTTTGTTATGATACGTTTATGCGGAACGTTGAACCACGTTGGACCAGATCCCACTTCCACCTAGGTTCGTCTGGTTAGCCCAGCAATACCAAGGAAGTAATGTCGACATTATAAAGCTGGTGACGACATTTGAAAGTAATAATATCTAAGGAGATTTTCGAAACTCTGGACACGATTTCGAATTGAGATCTTTCCCAGGGGATCATATTTGGTAAGCACAATATTTCGAATTAAAAAGAAATATCAAAATATACCTTAAGATATTATTTGCTTTGATTGCTCTTGGCTAAACATGTTTCGAAAATATATTTTCTTTATGGAATATATTTTTCTTAAATGTAAAATGCTAGAGTATTAGTTCTCATTAAATGCTATGAGACTAAATGGGGAATTTCGGAACTATTATGTAAATGTGCTTTGTGGAATTTCTGAAATTAACTTTGCCTCTTTTCAAAGCTAAAGCCTTAGTCAATATAAATAGGAGTGGTATCTCTCCTGAAAGCTTTAATCCCCTTGGCCAAACTCTTCTTCGGAATTGTAAGCTTGTGTTGCCGCTTTTCTTTTCAGTTACCTTTGAGCTTTTGCTCTCGGTCTAGAATTGCGTGAAAGTCTTCTCTCGGGATCGAGAAGCCTAGAAGTACCTCTTACGGAAAACTAGTTTATGTACTAGTCTTCTTTGTATTGTACTTGTGTTCTGTTTTATCACGTCTATCAAACCTAACGATCTTGTTTATTCTAAGGTCCTTCTCTTATGATATAAGGCCACTCAAGATCGTTGTGATTAGAACATACTCTTTATCTATTAACCTGGATTTGTTAGCAAGTCGCTTTCGGTTTGTGTGCCTAAACTATAGATATTGAGTGGAATCAAGATCGTTGTTATTGGATTTTTTCTTTGCAGGTACATCGTTCTTCACGGTCATATCATTTCGTACTTGCTACAGCTATCTGCTTGATTCCAACTGGGACGACAAGGTTGCTCTTTCGGGAGTTTAGGTTTTGAAACCTTGATCGATATCTCGAGGTGTTTATTGCCTAAGTAAACTCAATATCCTCGCTCTTGGTGTGAAAAGACTTCGGTGAAATATATGTTAGTTACCAAGGATATCATCTAGCGATTTGACCTGCCGCTATTTGGTTGTTGTCCATAAGGTTATAATCGTCCGATTGGAGGTCGGGTAGCGATAGTCCTCGCGACGGGCTATGAGGCAACTCTTGCGTAAGATAGTAACGGGCGTTTGTTTACGTAGGGGAGTACATGTGCGTGACAACCTTGCTATGGTTGGAGGCGTAGGAATACTGAGGAGAAATCTTTGTGACTAATAGTCGTATTAGGGTCATATTGTCTGCACCAGCTAGTCCAAAGTCTGAGAGTAGGTGTGTTGGCGGCTTAATTCTTAAGAGTATTCAAAACTGGACTAGGTCCCGGGGTTTTTCTACGAGTTTGTAGTTTCCTCGTTAAAAAAATCTTGTGTGCACGTTACTCTACTTCCGCATTATATTTGAGTCATCTTATATAATTAAAGTATCGTACTTGGTTGGTTGACACAGTCTTTCGGATTCTTGTATTGACTCCCTTGTGTGAATCAATCAGATCTGAAAGAGATCTTGTTCTTGAGTTCTTGATTACAGGAACCGGTCAAGGTTTGACTTATAGGTGGACTAAAATAAAAGATTGGTGGTGTACTCGGTACCCTCGCCTTTTCAACTGTAACACCGGACCACTGAGGGAGCTGTCCTCCGTGCTCCCCTGTAAATAACAATTCTTTATCCTTGAGGAAAGGAGGTCGGGGGATTAGTAGTTATTGTTCTAATGAGACAGATGCCTTATTCCTCACCTTACCTATCTGGGTCTTGAAAAGGAGGGGATACCAAGTACACCACCAACTTTTGAATTCGTGAACCTAGTTGCTTAGATTGTTTGAACGATCACAAATCAATATTTAAACAATAACATGAGTCAAGTTCTTTGTTCAAGAACTGAACCCCTAACAAGAACAAGTTCTCGCAGATCTCAAAAGAGAATCAAAAGTTGAATCAACAAACTTGCTACTTTCTTATATAGATCAGAGACAATATATATAATGTGGAAGGTAAAAGTAATGCAAGTGTTTTTACCTGGAAAAACAATGCACCGTCTTTGGGTACTTTCGTAGTGCTCGAGATCAAAGTCGAACAAGACGAGCCTAAACCAAGTCAATGGTCGTTCACGTCTTGCTTCGGTCACAGAGAGGATAGAGGTTGATCTAAGGAGGGAAACAATAAAGAAACTTGAGATCAGGTTGAGAATGCGTTTTGGGTGTAAGAGTTCAAGATCTCCGTCGTAAAGGTGACTGGAAATCCCCAAGGCTAGAAGTTTGTCGGATTGCTCAGGTTTCTCTGAGGCTCTGGTGTATTCAAGTGTTCTGAATATTCTGGTTGTTCTTCTTGCCTTGGAAGATAGAGGAATCCGCTATTTATAGTGTTGAACTCACCCTGATCTCTCGACAGAGAAGGTGGAAGTCGTGGAAGAGTGGAGGAGTGGAGGACACGAGTTGTGTTCTGTAACTGCTAGAATTGTGTAGAACATGTCCACTCAACACCACCTTCGCGTAACTGTCCATCATCTCTATCAGTTTCTTTCTAACTGTCGTAGACCGCCAGACCAATACCCCTAGATTTATCCCCCCGTGTGATGTTTTGATATCTCGAGTGATGTGCAGATGTTGCGTAGTTGTGTTGAGTTTGAGTGTGACTATGATGTCGTGACCAGCGTGAGTGTGGTGCTTTTGAGACACGCATAGTGGGTATGTAGGGGTGGCTTTGGATGTTGGCCAAGTCCGGGGACTCATGGCGTCATGGTTATGGCGCCATAGCATGACACCTTGGCTCTGGTCAAGGTTGAGTTCTCATGGTGCCATGCATTTATGGCGCCATAGTCTTAGGATTCCACGGCCTTGGCTAAGGCCAAGGCCAGTTGTGTTTTTTTTTTGTTGTGGCGCCATGGTTCATGGCGCCACGGCCTTTGCCAAGGCCAAGGCCAATTTCTATTCGCGCTACGGCGCTATGCACTTCTGTGGCGCCATGGTTTATGGCGCCACGGCCTTGGCCTTTAGCCAAGGTTCACTTTGCTTCAGCTAGCGCTCTGGCTACGCTTATTAGGTTATAGTGCGCGCTTGCGCTAGGCGCACTTGAAGTCATGGCGTGCTTATCCATGGTATATTAGATCATTCTGTGTTTAGAGTGCTATCTGTTCAAGCGTGTTTAGGCTATTGTATGCCTCTCAGAGAGCTCTGGACAGGCCTAGAGCTTCGGTATTTATGAGGTTTTCATTGAGACTCGGAGGTTGAGTCATATTTTGAGAGGAAATCCATGAGGATGCGCCTCTGTTAACTCTTCACCATGTACCATTGAGAAATCTAGTTCTGATATCGAGGAATTCGAGGTGATGTCGACATGAAGCAAATTAATGGGTTTATGTGCTGGTGAGGTTATCGATACTGCACCATGATATCATCCTCTCCACCGGGAGTTATAAGAGAGAACTCATAGAGAGTACATTCAGCTCGTAGAATGGGTTGCATCCTGAGATATAGGGATGCGCCTGAGTAGGCGATTGCCTTCAGACAAGGCATGGTTAGAGAGTATTTTTACAATTTTGTCCCTCTCCCATTTTTCACCATCTACATGAAGTCCCCTGGTTAGTGTGGAACAGTAATGTTTCATACTAAGCACTCGGATGGTGATAACAACTTTCAAAGGTCTTAGTTTTTTCTCTTTTTTTTTAGCAAAGATGTATAGAGGGATAGGTCTTAGTGTTAGTGACCCTGAGAATCGAGAGCAAGCTTGAGCGTGAAAGTTTTTTTTTTTTTACTACATGTACACGTGAGTGAAAGTGAGAGGATGAGAGGGAGTGGCCATGGCGCTATGGCCATGACGCCATGGGATGTTGCGCGGACGGCCGTGGCCATGGCGTCATGTCCATGGCGCCTCGAAGCCCGCGCCCTTTCCTTATTCTCTTTTTTTTTTTTTTTTTTTTAATGAAGACTTTATTTATTAAAATAAAGAAAAGGGTTTACAAGAAGTTGGTAGGGAGTCTGGCTACAAGCTGAGCTCCTACCCCCTTCTGAATGGCGACCCCTAATCTATGAAAAAGAAAGTTTCCCTCCCTAGTACTAGCATCATGACTTGTGAGAAAATTCTCCAGTCTCTTCAAGAAGCCTACGGTGTCCTCGCTAAGCTCGCCCAAAGTTGAGAAGGCTAGAGCCCCAAAACCATATCCATGTGTGGTACATTGCTCAAGATACTTGTCGCGCTTCCTAGCTACGGCGCTACCCACTGCATGTCCGGGGATGAAAGCGTGGGCACCACCTCCGGTAAAAGGTGAAACCCCTGTGACATCAAAACAAGTATCTTTACCGTTGTCCCAGTATTTTTTTTTTATTTTTTTTATTTTTTTACGTCGGCTCTAGGGATGGCGGTATTCAAAAGAGGCCTTGGGCCTCTTGTCCCCCTTTTTAAGAGTTTTACTGGGACTAGGACTCTCATAATATGTGTATATATATATATCTAGTTAAGTTAACAAGGAAGAGAAAAGAGGGAAGGTTTTTCCAGAGCAGTATTTCTTTTCTTTCTTCTTGATTTACTCTTTTTAACTGTGTTTTCTAATCTCATTCATCATGTCATCAAGTGGAGCGATGGCACGGAACAACAAGGTAACCTAGGGTTTTGGCAATATAGGTTTTTTTTTTTTTTTTTTTTTTTTATGTTCGTACATATATATATATGGACGGGATGACGGTGGGTTTGTGGCACCACAGAGTGTGGCGCCACGGTTTTTGAACCATGGCCTTGGCCTTTTGGCCAAGGTTAGATTGGTGGCGCCATATGTGTGGCGCCATGCATGCTCACGCAATTATATATATGTGTGTGTGTGTGTGTGTGTGTGTGTGTGTGTGTGTGTGTGTGTGTTGGGTTGCATGTATGTTGTGTTGCATGTATACTTTAGCAAGTGCGTATGCGTATTACCCATGTTATTCAGAAAATAATCACCATTATGTGTGCGAGAGCATGTACTGACTTACTTGGAATTGTTTGCGTGCCACAGAGAAAGCGAAGTGATGATGCCGCTCCCGTGTTCCCTATTCCTGGGACGCCTAGCGCTGAGGATAAGTTCTTTGAGGCGTATAAAGAGATTGGCAGGAGAACTACCCCTCTAGTTAGCCGAGTCAATCCAGGGGCTCGTTTTGCTCCAAAGTATAACAGTAAGACCAAGTCTCCGTCATCAATTGTTGTGCCTGGTGAGATTATCAGGTTCTCTTTGCAACGGGGTGAATATGAGGCTTCTTTCATTGACTTTCGTGCTCCTAGAGCCCCCCTGGCTCAGTGGATCCCTTGGTTGGATTCCATGTTGAATGACGAGAAGGTGTATAATATCTTAGCAGAAGTTGGGATTGTACATGCGGTGAGGGCGTCTGGCAAGTTGAAGGTGCATGTAGACGTTGACGGCGTCGTCGCCTTTGCTTCTCGTTGGTGTGAATCTACAAATACCGCGGTCGTGGGCTTTGGGGAAATCACCATTTCTCTGGAGGTAGTATCATCTCTGTACCATCTTTCGGTACTCGGGAAACTTCCCAGGGACTACCCGGGACTCCCTTGCGATGTCGTGGTTGATCAAATAAGTGCGAAGATTAGAGATCTTCATTTACCTAATGCCTCTGCTGATGAGAATTATAACAGTGGATCCACTACTGGTACTCGCCTGGAGGTAGGACTGACGCCCTCAGTAATATTAAGATTATAGCATCGTTCCTTACACTCTGGTTGTCGCGGGATATATTTGAGGACGATCCCATCGGGACGCTGAAGCCTTTTGTCGTCCCATACGTTGTTCGGCTGGCGCGGGGTATGCCTTTACCAATTGGCAGTTTGTTCCTTGGGTCTCAGTATGCGCATTTAAGTGCTTTGGCCAGGAACATGTCTAGTTCTTCCACGGGTCGTATTTCGTCGTTTGTCAACCTTCCCTTCCTCCAGGCTTTCTTGTGGGAACACTATGTGAACTATGCCCTGCAGGGAGGTCTCCCTTCAGATTCTCTGGAGCACGCCAGGATCATGTGGTGGAGTGACAAGCAGCCCAAGGACTCGGTGAAGCTGATAGATTTTCTGGACAGGGATGAGTGTGTCTGTTTTCGTCCATGGTGCAGCATTCCTGATGATAGAGTCTTTCAATTAGAGACCGCTGCGGAGGCCGAGAAAGTTGTTTTGCATTCCGGGTCTCGCGGTGTTACTAGCATCGAGTACGACGGGCAGCAGGTGTTCATGTGCAGTAGCGTCTCAGGTTTCATCCTTGGCTTTTATCAGGGCGGGTTGGTGAGGCAGGCATACAATATCGACATATCAGCGCGGTTCATGGGATTCGACCAAGACATGCCTTTGGATCGTTCTCTCCCTCCTTCTAAGGATGACTTACGTGAATACTTTACCCTCATGAGGGTCCACCATCTTATGGTATCTTAGTTTTGTAAACGGATATTTTAAGGTACAATATAACTTCTATAAAATAATAGCCTTTGGACCAAAGAAATTAATTACTTTAAAGAGATATGTTCATTGTATTGCGATCACCCAACGTTTCGATCAAATTTTATTATTGTATTGCGATCACCCAACATTTCGATCAAATTTTGCAGTTCTTGAGTACTTTCACCATCTAACTGTTTATCTGAGTTCTTCATGGTATCTGTTAATTTTACAAAGATAGTATTATATTTATCTCCTAAAAATTAATAAATTAATAACTCGTTTAATTAATATTTTTGGGCGGTCCCAAGGCTATTAATTTATAGAGTTTCGACTGTTCAATAAGTTACATTTTATAGAATAATTCATAATTTGGAGGTTGAAGATTCTTGGAGGATGAAGACTAATATTTAGTACATTATTGACTACTAATTGTATAGAAGATTCTAACTATTGTATAAGATACTACAATATTAACTATTGTTAAAGAGATATTATATGGTTGATGTAATTTTAACAAAGAAAAACAAACCACTATCGACATACATTGCAAGAGGCAATATTAACCACATAGACAAAGGCAAAGGCCCAATAATTTCCGGTAATTAACCACATAGACATACATTGCAAGAGGCAATATTAACTGGTAGGGTAACATGATATTGAGGGGTAAATAATAATGGATAACATTATTGACGTGTATTTCATAAGGTTTTTTTTTATGGTTACAACTGGCTTTGAGGTGGTCATGGTTGAAAGGGTTATGAGGACTGTAGCGTTAGGAAATTTTGATAAAGATTTCTTATATCTTGTATTCTCCTTGCTGTCGGTGCTAATAAAAATCCAAATAACGAGTCTATATTAAGGATATACATGATCATATATGTTGTGTTATGGAAACTGATATAATTCGGTGGACACTCATTCAATGTGGTGTTTCAAGCATATATGATCATACACATTGTGTTATGGAAAACTGGCTTTATTATGTATGGACATCTTTACCTTCATATAAGATTTCATTCCAAAATGGAATATGTGGTGATATTGTAGTCATGTCTAATTTAGGTTTGAGTTTGTATCTTGCACTACCATCTTTAATGTTAACATGCATATCAATGTTTCAAATCACAATTTCAGTTTCTGTATTACTAAGTATTTAATTCTGGACTAGCTAGGATAATATGGATGGAAATTTTCCTTCTGTAGTTGTAAATTTTACTACGTAATATTTATGGTTTCACACATTAACATGTCCCATGAATTTGAAATATACTAAGATTATTGATAACACAAGTAATAAGTACTCCTACTTTATTTGTTCACCAAGCATAAAAATAGAACTAAAAATTAAACTCTCAAACATGCTCCTAACATATCCCCTTTCGGATCCCTTCTCACCCCAATTATAATTCATCGCCAACCCTAGGTGCAATATCTTTGTTACGTTCCTAAAATATTTGATCTTGAAGCCGATCCACTTGGTTTTGAAGTCCACTCAATTGTCGATGGAATTCCATGAACTCATGATCAACAGGACAGCTGCATCGATTATCCAAGTGCACCAACTCCACACAATGTCCATCAACATCAATCGCATTAGTCTCCCGCAAACGGCGATAATCTGGCCACTTCCTCATACAGATAATGAACAAGCCACGTCTAGGTTGAAGAACTGTCGAGTGGTAGGCTGAGATCTTAAAGTCGTCCTCTAGAACATTCCTGACTGAATTAAATTGAACATCTTTAGAACCAAAAGCCAAAGATTGGAAGCAAAAGGTTCTGCAGTTCATTTTATGTTTGAATAACCTCTCGATATGAAACAGAAATTAGTGAGACATGACATTGATACAACCATAAATAGAAAATCAATATACCACACGTGTGCCACACGTGCGCAATTACAAATTGGTTTAGCTAGGGTACGTAAATTTTGTTTGTAAATTTTTTTTTGTTTCGAAAGATACATGTAATTTGTTAAGTTTGTTATATGTTAGGAAATTTGGATAGAGATATATATATATACTCATTAATTATCACGTATTCTCCTTGCTGCCGATTTAATAAAAATCCAAATCACGAATATTAAGATAAACAAAACAATATATACATACACTCATTCAATGTGGTGTTGTTATGGAAACAGATATATTCGGTGGATACCCATTCAATGTGGTGTTGTATGGTGGACTGAATGTGAAATACAGGAAAATTATGAATCGATCTTAACCTATGAAAATTTGGGTTTTCCTTATAGATGTTGTATAAATACTTAGATATCAATCGACACCATCTGCATAAAGTAGAGAAATAGAGTGGAGAAAAATGAGTTCAAACGTAGCAAGGAGAACAAAGCTTGTAAGGCTACAACCTAGAAAACTGATGGTCACCATAACCATCAATGGCGTAGTTCCTGTTTCCGGTGTTCCCATTAATGTTGAAGTTCATGTTGGCGTTATCAATGTTGATCCCCCCCAATGCTGAAGTTCATGTTGGGGATGTCGATGTGGCTATTCCTGAAGTTGTTCCCATTAAAACTGAAGTTCATGTTGGCGATGTTGATGTAGCTATTCCTGAAGGTGTTCCCCTTAAAACTGAAGTTCATGGTGCGGCTATTCCAGAAGGTGCGATTATTCCTGACGCTCATGTCTATGCTGGTGACATAGAGATGGTCCCTGCTATTGTTGAGACGGCTATTCTTGGTGATGTCAATGATGACCCTATAAATGATTATGTTAATCTGATTGAGCCACCAGATGAAACTGTGCCCGTCATGCCGGAGGAGCCGCCTCTAGAAGAGATTCGCGGAGTTCAACCAGATCCTGCCAATGCTGCCAATGCTGCAGTACCACCAGATGCAATGACTGTAGTTGAGGGGATTATCAAGGAAGTTTTTGGTTGATATGTTTGGTTTACCCTTTGGTTATTTTATTTTATATTTAGAGATGAATCAAAAAAAAAAAAAAAATTTATATTTAGAGTTTTTCTAGATGCTTTGTTTATTTTATGTTGTCTAGTTAAATGAATTGTGCTCATTTTGTTTCAATTTATTTAACTATATTTTTTTTTACTTTATCCCTCTTCTCTGAAAATATTGGTGGAAACATCTATGCTTTTTTGTGGTAGTTATATGGTTTTAGGATAAAAATCTGGTGCACACAAAGAATAACTAAATTTAGAAAACCTGACAAAGATTCTTTAATATGAGACCCCATCTCATACTCAAGCTACAACCCTCCTGTATACCTTTTTTTTTGAAGATCAAGCCTGATTTTATTTAAAGATAGAGTGTTACAGTAGATACATCCCTGGTACGACCCTCCTGTATACCTAACCAATAACAAATCCTACTCCGTATAGTTAGGTAGCCAAAATATTACGCAATATTTTTTCACAGAAAAAAAAATCACATTCCTTTAAAAACAAATCCTAAAATATCTCCTTTTAATTCTCATCATAACTACAATTCTAATAAAAGTGGAATATTTTTAGATAGAAGGAGGAAAGTGAAATTTTTTTTTTTAAAAAAAAAAACTCTCTAGATTTGAAAGTCTTGAAGGCTACAAAAGCATAAAATAAAAAGTAACAAGCAATAAATCATCCATTAGCTCTGCAAGTTTCAAACACATAATTTGAATCAGATGTCTCGTGCATATTCTCTCGGTCAGGAATCTGATAAAATTCATATATATACTTCATTTATGCATGTAAGGTAGTAGCTAGTCAATGTAGTACTTGGTTTGGTCTTGTATGTTGATGCTGCTAATTTTTGGTAACATAAAATACATCTTGGATGTATTTTGCTTTTTTGATTTCCTCGAAAGAAATATCTTGGATATCAATACTACCCATATTTATGTACCAAAAAAAAAAAAAAATACTACCCATATTTTACATAAGGAACTATTTTCCCACACGGTTCATGATGGCTCGGTGGTTTTGTTTTTTTGGATTGCTAAATGTGGATAGGCATGAGAATGAATGGGATTTGACAAGATAGGCAAAGTGTATCAGTACTTAGCTTGACTAAATTTTACTTTGAACAAGAAAAGTGGTACTCCGTAAAAACTACTCCTAAAACAGAGTAGGTGAATTTGATGACAGCTGTAAGTCGTAAATCTCGCTTACTCGTAGATTTGTTAAGTTCAAAAGATCAAAGAGAAGATACGATTTTCACAGTTAATGGCTTGGTGGTTTTGTTGTTGCCCAAGTGCACACGTGCATGACAAATATGAGTTCTGGTCATGACACGCAGGGTGTAATTAGGGTTTGGGTTTTGTGGCCATGTGACATATAGATGAGATGGGGGGAAGGTGTTTGGGTGTCATTTTGACATGGTATAATTTGCCCGGCTATAAAAACAGAAAGATGCGTCTTATAGCTAGGGTTTAGAGAAAGTCAAGATTAAAGATACGAGGAAAAGAAAAAAAATAAAATGTCTTCAACTAATCAAGATGTAGAAACTAGAATTGTCAATATTTGGATAGGGTTCCGATTTAGAATCATAGAAGGGGAACTCTTGGTTACTTCTCGTATCTTCCAACGGAGTTGCCAATTTCTTTGGTTGGAGAAGAAGAAGAAGATGATCTCGATGAGTACTCTTCCGATGAAGACTATAATGATTCAGGTCATGGTGCTTCCAGTGATCATGATTCAGACCCCGAGCTTTATTACTGGAATATGGCTAGATATGGTGCTTCTAGTGATGGTGAGTCTGAGGATGTAAGTGATCATGACGATTGGCCTTTCAAGAACATCGTCAACATTGTCGACAGCAGCAGTGATGGAGACGAGGAGGGTGAGATTATCGTACAGTCCCACCAAGTCTGAAGGCTCATCATCATCATGTGGGTAGGATTATTGAGTCCTAAAGCCCTAATTACACACCGGTTTCTTTTTTGTGGAGCTATCTGTTTGTCCCTCTTGTATATATTGATGTGTTTTATCAGTAGTTACTTTTGTATGAATCGGTTTGTATTATTAATAATATTATATTATTATTATGAATTACATAAAAAAAAGGGTTGTATTATGAATATTTTTTGTTTGACCCAACCCTAAATTTATTGAGACTTTAAGGCTTAGTTCTATTGTTTTAATGGGACATTGATTACACACCAGCAAGTCCTTGTTGACTTGACTTTGACTAAGTTGACTTAAATATCTATAGGAAAAAAACCCATTGAATGGTTCTTAAGTTTATTCTCAATCAATAAATAAAAATCCATGTAATTTCAATTATTCTTTTAATGGCACCTAAATTAAAACACCAGCAAGTCTTTAAAGACTTGATTTTGACTAACTTAAATATCTATAGGAATATTTGTCTCCGTTGAATGGTTCTTAAGTTTATTCTCGATCAATAAGTTTATTCTCAATCAATAAATAAAATTTATGTTATTAAAAGAAAAAAAACTTGGTTTGGTATTCCACCAAATATAAAAGATACTGATGAGGTATAAGTAGCAGAAAGCAAAACAGAGTTTGCTCAAAGAGAGAAAACAGAGAATTCG
>JAJJMA010328237.1:0-24208 GCA_023529015.1 Papaver nudicaule
GAGTTGGTTTCTGTAACTGCTTGAGTTGTGTAGAACATGTCCACTCACGCCATCTTCGTATAACTGCCCATCATCTCCATCAGTTTCTTCCTAACTGTCGTAGACCGCCAGACCAATACCCCTAAAGTTATCCCCCGTGTGATGTTTTGACACCTCGAGTGATGCGCATATGTTGCGTAGTTGTGTTGAGTTTGAGCAGTGTCATGCGACTATGATGTCGTGACCAGCGTGAGTGTGGTGCTTTGGAGACATGCATAGTGGGTGTATAGGAGTGGCTTTGGCCGTTGGAATTGTTTTTAATTCGCCGAAGGGAGCCAGAATAGTACATTCGCTAAGGCTGGAATTCCCGGCGACAAACAATGAGGAAGAATACGAAGCAGTCATACACGCCATGAGATTAATCATTGAAATGGGTATCAGCGATGTTAGATTGACAAGTGAATCTCAACTGGTGATTCGACAAATCTCTGGACGTTACCAAGCATCAGATGCTTCTCTGCAGAAGTACCTTAAACTTGCTAGGGAGTATGCATAGGAGATCCCTGGTATCAAGTTTCGTCACATCTGCAGAAAGGATAATAGGCACGCCGATGCCTTGGCTTTTATCTCATCAATTATGACAAATCAGAGAGTAAGGCAATCCTCTGTAGAAGAACGCGAACAAAGGGAGGTATTGGTAACAGACGTAGAAGAATAAGCGGAAACAGATTGGAGAATGCCGAAGCCTGAGGTTTCGTGCTACGAATTTTTTGGTCAACTCAAAGAGAGATTTTTAGGCGATTGGTCAAGGTTGATTTAACTTTCAGATCTACACCAAAAACCTCCCAAAGTTCATTAAATTGATTTATCGAAGATCAAAATACATTTATAGTTTATGATTGGAGGCATTTATTAGGTTTATTTTCAGACAAATCTGGTCGGAATCTGGTTTTTGCTGAATTATTTTTCAGTCAAAAATGGGTTCTTCAGAGGAGTCTTTCATTCAGAAAAAGTTGCCTGAAATTCCAATTTTAGATGATGAATTAGATGAGAGTATTGAGGAGTGGAATTATAGTTTGATTGGTAGACTAGATTTGAGCAAACTGAAAATTGAAGATGCGGAATTGAAGCTAAAACAACAATGGAAAATTACTGGCTCTGTTCAATTTATTCCGATAGGTAAAGGTTTTTTTATTATTCAATTAGAGAATGAAGAAGATAAGCAATATATTTGGAAGGGTTTTTGGTTGATTGAGTCACAGATTTTACAGATTAGAGATTGGGAAAAAAACTTTAACCCTGAAAATCAAAAGGCTACTTCTGCTTTTGTTTGGGCGAAATTCCCAGGTCTGGCTATTGAATATTGGAAGGAGAAGATTCTTATGAAGATTGCAGGAGCTTTGGGAAGACCAGTCAAAATTGATGAAACAACCTTGAAGAAAAAAACTGGATATTATGCTAGTGTTTTGGTGGAAGTGGATATGACTAAGCAAATTCCTGATAAGATACAAATTAACAACAAATATGGGGGTTTTGTTCAAGAAGTGGTGATTACTAAGATGCCTGAATTCTGTAAATATTGTTCAACTGTTGGACATATAGAAGAGAATTGTAGGATAAAGATGAGAGAAAAAACAACTGCTACTGGGAAGATTCCAACTCAAATTTATGTCCCAAAGAAGAAGAATAAAAATAAGGATAAAGAAGTTCCTTTTGATCTTTGTCCTGGTGCTCCTTTTGAATAGCATATTGTTCAATCTATTGTGACTGGGTTTTGTATGGAGAACTCAGAATATCTGGATGGAGATCTTGTTGATGCGGTGGTGCCTCCTATTGGAACTGTTTTATCAAATGGAAAATTTCAAGCATTACAAGGTTTGGAGGAAGAAAACAGTACTTATAATGATGATTTTCCAATGTTAGGTGTTTCACAAGTGCTATCAGCAACTACTAGTTCACCTTCTATTAATAATGTGGTACACATTGTTCCAGCTTGTGAGAGACCAATGATAGAAGAGCAAGTAGAAGTTATTACAGAAGCTGCAGTAGTTGGGAAAACTGGTGCTGGTGCAGGTAAAAATAAAGTGGCAACTGTCAGTAATATCTGTACTAGAAAGCAAGCTGCTAAGAATACAAATATTTCAGGAGACAAAAAATGGCAAATGAGAGGTAGTCCTAATACTTCTCAAAACAAAGTTAAAAAATGAGAGTGGTTTACTGGAATGTCAGAGGCTTAAGGAGAACTAAAGCCAAAGACAAACTCAGAAATTTAGTTTATAATTTTAGTCCTTCTATAGTAATTTTAGCTGAACCAAAAATTTGGTATAAAGAAGATTATATAAAGAAGTTTATATAAAGAAGTTAAGGTTGAATGGGATGAATAGTTTATGTATTCATAATTCTGATGAAGTCAGTAAGGGTAACATTTGGATCTTATGGAGTTCTACAATCAGTACTCCTAAGATTGTATCTGTTACTAGGCAGGCAATATCTATTGAAGTTGGTGGTTCTATTATTACAGGTATTCATGCTGAGTGTTTGACTGTGAATAGAAGAGAGTTGTGGGAGGAGTTAGTGGAAATTAGTTTATTTAATAAACCATGGATGGTTATTGGTGATTTTAACACTGTGCTAACAATTGGAGAAAAGAGAGGTGGGTTGAAGCCTTTAACAATATCAATGTTGGAGTTTAGTGACTGCATAGGGACTTGTGGTTTACTGCAAGCTCCAAGAACTGGTATTGAATTCTCTTGGTGTAATAACAGATGTGGGAGTAAGAGGATTTTATGCAATTTGGATAGAGCTTTTGTTAATGCAAGATGGCTTGAAGTATATCCTAGCTGGGGATATAAAGTGGGTGTGAGAGGAATATCTGACCATGGAGCTTTATATGGTGCAAATGCTGATATCCCAAAACCTAAAAATGTGCCATTCAGAGCATTAAAGGTTTGGGTAAGTCATCCAACTTTCTTAGACATGATAAGAACATCTTGGGAAGAAGAAGTAGTAGGTAATTTAGCATATATTTTTATGTTTAAGCTCAAGAGATTGAAGCCTGTTATTAAACAGTGGAACAGGAATGTTTTTGGTGATTTAAGGATTAAGATACAAGAAGCAAAAGAAGATGTTTTACAAGCAGTAAAAGAGTCAGATAGAAAGCCTGAAGACAATTCTCTTCTTACAAAACTGAATATGGCAAGAAATGTTCATGAATTACTACAGCAACAACAAAAAGAGATCATCCAGCAAAAATCTAGAGTGAGATGGTTGAAGGAAGGAGGTTCAAATTCAATTTTTTTTCACACTTCTTTGAGGATTAGACAAACTCAAAATTCTATTATTGAAATTGAAAACTCTAATGGGGATATGGTAGTTGATCAAGTTCAGATTGCTGAAGTTCTTGTGTCACATTTTGAATAAAAATTTAGGTACAAAAACATAGTACAATCAAATAAAATTCTCTCTGCAATTCCTAAAGTGGTAGAAGAAGAAGACAATGAAGTCCTTTGTATTTGTCCTAGTTCTGAGGAAATTAGGAAGGCAGTATTTGACATGGATCCTGATAGTGCTCCTGGACCTGATGGTTTTGCTGGATGGTTCTACAGAGTTACATGGGACATAATTGGTGAAGATTTTAGGAAATCAGTGCAGTATTGTTGGGAAAAAGGTTTTGTCCCAAAAGGTATGAATGCAAATTTTTTGAGGTTGATTCCTAAAGTGAAAAATGCAAAGAATGCAAAGCATTTTAGGCCTATTGGGCTAATGAATTTTTGCTTTAAAGTAATTACAAAGATTATAACAATGAGGATGGGTAGGATTATACATAAAATTGTTTCTCCTCAACAAGGTGCATTTATTAAAGGGAGGAACATTCAACATCAGATAGTGCTTGCTTCTGAATTGGTAAATGAGTTAGATACCAAAAGAAGGGGTGGCAATGTGGGACTAAAGCTGGATATTTCACAAGCATATGATTCTTTAAGCTGGGAATTCCTGTTCTCTGTAATGGAGTGTTTTGGTTTTTCAGAAAAATTCATACATTGGATCCATATTCTTCTTAAATCAACTAGGATTTCAGTGTTAGTGAATGGAGGTCCTGCTGGCTTTTTTGAGGTTGGTAGGGGTTTAAGGCAAGGAGATCCATTGTCTCCTCTCCTTTTTGTTGTGGCAGAAGATAGTTTGAGCAGAATGATAACTGAAATGGTAAAAAGAAGAGAATTGAATACTATGGTGAATAGGAATGGGATACAGCCTACTCATATATTCTTTGCTGATGATATATTCCTGTTCTGCAATGGTGATAAAAGGAACATTAAAAGACTGATGGATGCATTACAAGAATACCAAAATGCTTCAGGACAAATTGTAAGTAGAGAAAAAAGTAAGTGTTTTGTGGGGGGAACAAGTGACATTAGAAGGAATCAAATTGCAGAGATTTGTGGCATGTATTTATCTAATTTTCCAGACAAGTATTTGGGTGTGTATCTAGTTCCTGGATGCATAAGAGCAAGACATGTTTGGGGAGTGGTGGAGATGATTCAGAATAAGCTGACAGGTTGGAAAGGAAAGATGCTGTCTTTTCAGGAAAGGTTAATTTTGGTTAAACATGTTCTATGCAGCATCCCAATTTATAATATGTCAGTGTACAAATGGCCAGTTAAAGTGTTAAAAGAGTGTGAGAGAATAATAAGAAATTTCTTATGGTCTGGGGATCCTGCAGTTAAAAAATTGGTAACTGTAAAATGGGAAATTGTTTGTTCTCCAAAGGAAGAAGGTGGATTAGGCATAAGAAGACTGGAAGTTATTAACAAAGCTATGCTCATGAAGCTTTTCTGGCAGATTCAAGATGGTCAAGATGAATGGTCTAAATTCTTTCAAGCTAAGTTTCAGGACAAGAATGGAAACTGGATTGAATATTACAAAAAATCTTCAGTGTGGCCAGCTTTAAAAGAAATTATCAGTGAAGTGGAGAGTGGCACAAGGAGGATAGTTGGTGATGGAAAACAAATTTCAGTCTGGAATGATGTATGGGTGAAGGAGAGAGCTCTCATGAAGATATATCCAAACAATGACTTCATGAAAAGGTTTAGTACATTGAAAGTTGAAGACTTAATATTAGAAGGTGAATGGGTTATTCCTGCTGAGTTAATGGACATGATAGAAAAAAGTGAGCTTCCAGCAATTGCACGGGGGAAAGATAGAAGAGTCTGGATACACACTATAACTGGAGCCTTTTCTGTTGCTTCAGCTGCAGAGGAAATCAGAGTTAAGCATCCAAAGATCAACTGGACTAAGAGGGTGTGGAGTAACAGTAATCATCCAAGTGTATCTAGCAATGTGTGGAAGATTCTGAGTGGAGTTTGCTCAACAGATGACAACATGAAGAAAAGAAAATTCAAGTTGGCTTCAAGATGTGTATTTTGCAAACAGGATGAAGAGACAGTAGAGCACTTATTGTGGTATTGCAATTATAGTGAGCTGATTTGGGAATGGCTGGGAGGAATGTTTAACTTTGTGAATCCTAAATCAATTGAGGAGGTTTTGAACATGGCAAATCAAAAAAGTCCAGCAGTTAAAGAAATCTGGAGAGCAGCAACTTTGATTGTAATAAAAGAGTTGTGGTTTGCTAGGAATAGAATGGTTTATGAAGAGGAAACATTTTCTGCAGATAAAATAAAACAAAGGGTGTCAAAGTTTACTGCAGAGTGTGAAGTGAGAATGAAGGCAGCCATGTGGAACTCAAATTATGATCTTCAGATTCTAAAATTTTTTGGAATGAAATGCAGAACAGCTAAGTCATTCAAAGTGATTGAAGTATTTTTCCAACTTCCAAGAGCTGATCAACTTCTAATGTGCTGTGATGGGTCTTCTAAAGGGAATCCAGGAGTAGCTGGTTTTGGTTTTATTGGTAGATCTCATACAGGAGAGTGCATTATAGCTACTGCTGGTGGTTTAGGGATAACTACTAATTATATTGCAGAGATTATGACAATCCTGTGTTCTGGAGAGTGGGCTATAGCTAATAAGTTTCAGGATGTCATCTTCAGAACTGATTCTTATGCTGCAATTGTTGCCTTCAGTACTGGAAATGTTCCTTGGTTTGCTGATGCTAGATGGAAGAAGATAAAGGAAGGAATAGCCAAGTGGAATTTTGTACACACCTACAGAGAAGCAAATTTTTCTGCAGATGGTTTGGCTAAAAAAGGAGGGCAGCTGGGTAGGGGGAAAAGTTGGAATTTAATAAGAAGCCTGACTTTTTATTGTCTATGGAGTTCCCTGATATTACTTATTATAGGTTCTGTTAAAGTGTATCTTTTGTTTGTTCTGTCAGTGGGGGTTGTTTGGCAATGTTTTGCTAAATTTCCATGTTCACGTTTTTTGTATGCCTTGGCTAATTTTTGGTAATAAATAAAATTATTATTAAAAAAAAAAAAAAAAAAAAAAAAAAAAAATTGGAGAATGCCGATACGATATTACCTGGATCGCCTCACTTTGCCAGGAAAGCAGATCTTAGCTCACCAAGTCATTAGTAGATCGGCGAATTATGAACTTCGAGATGGAATACTGTATCGCCGGTCATTCTCTGGGACGTTGTTGCGATGCGTGTCGAGAGAAGAAGGCAAGAAATTACTAGAATCAATCCATGAAGGAGATTGCGGAAATCACAGTGGCCAACGAGCTCTAGCTCTGAAAGTAAGGATGCAAGGATACTATTGGCCTTGGATGAATAGTGATGCTTAAGAATATGCTCGCCGATGCAAGAAATGTCAGCTTTATGGAAGAAGAATCAAGGCGCCAGCAACATCATTAAACTTAGTACTTAGCCCTTGGCCCTTCGCCAAGTGGGGCATTGACATCATTGGACCGCTGACCCCAGGCTCAGGACAACGGAAATATATAATTGCAGCAACTGATTATTTCACCAAGTGGTGTGAAGCCAAGTCCATTAAGAAGAAAACTGGGCAAGAAGTATTCACATTTGTTTGGGAGAATATATTTTGCAGATTCGGTGTACCGGCAGAGATTTGTAATGATAATGGAAAGGAACTTGTTGGCGATAATATAAGAAAGCTACTTGCTACTTATAGTGTCAAGCTGGGGAAATCAACCCCATTGTACCCACAGAGCAACGGGCAAGCAGAAGCCACAAACAAAACTATCGGAATGAGATTGAAGAAAAGAGTGGAACCACATAAAGGGGCATGGTGCGAGCATTTACACAATATTATGTGGTCTTATAGAACCACTGTCAGAGAGGCAACATGGGCATCTCCCTTCCTACTTACCTTTGGCGCTGAGGCAGTGCTTCCCTCCGAGGTAATTTTGCCGACAACAAAGCATGAAGCTTGGGAGAAGAACCTAAGCACAGATTTGATTCTTGCGAAGCTTGATGATTTAGAAGAACAACGATTGATCGCCCTTACACACATGGAGAACTATCATCGGCGACTTTCTCGTGAATACAACAAGCGAGTCATTCCCAGAGAGTATCAACCTGGCGAGTTGGTCTTGCGAGAAGTTCTTCCCTCCCAGCGAAAAGGATGCAGGAAGCTAGAACCAGTATGAGAAGGTCCATATATAGTCAAGAGAGTAGCGGGGGTGGAACATATGTGCTGATTGATGAGCATGGCGTGGATCTAGAACATCCTTGGAACGCCAAGTTCATCAAAAAGTATTATCCTTGAAGAAAACAATGTAAAAATCCGAAGTCTTGGGCGGGCATAATACCCAAGAAATCTTATCAGCTTATGTAAAACAACAACAAATAAGATCCGGGGACGTAGGTTTGCTATTATGCGCCGAACCCCGTTAACAAATTATTGTGTCATTTAATTTTCGCCTGCGCCAATGACAAAAGCCAAAAGGCTTCGTCGATGCTTAGAAAGCTAAAAAAAGTTGTAGACCAAAGAAAGGTCTTAACATCAAAACTAAGTATAATATACTGAGGCAAAGCCTTAAAACAAAACCCTGATCAGGTGCTATAAGGCCAAGTGCCACCTACAAAGGCATAATGCCATTGACTAAAATGTCAGATAGAGCTAAAGGCTCTCGCTTAATGCATAACAACTTATCTATTTTATTGAGTGAACAACCTCCCTGTATAGTAAGTCTGACATGCTAGCTGTTAGTCCACTCGTGCTACTTGTTGGTCTGTAAGTGTATGGAGAATAAGACCCTATGGCGGGAGCCAATGTGTAGCATCACAAGCGGAAGCCTCTGTGTAATTAGACTACGGGGCGACCCAGACACTTATAATAGGATCGCCGACGGGCACACGTAACAATGCGAAGGGCGAGCAACTCTAGGATCTGAATGAAATTGTTGGCGGTACATGCAATGGACTTCACTCAATAATAGGTTAAGTCTGAGAAGATAAGTACGGAGGCCAAGGTGCCCTGTACTGATAGAATATGAAATCGTTCATTTCTTAAAAACAACGAAAACCTTTAACAGAAAGTATAAAGGGTAGCATAGTGGATTCATAGAAAGGGAAAATCTTACATTAATAGAAATGATGGTAAACATAAACCCTACATTAGTCTACTCAAGATAACGGTGGTACGGTTCATTACTAAGTATCAAAAGCAGAAATACAAGAAAAATACTCGCAAGACTTTGAGAGAGAAAACCTTGAGAAGTTAATTATCTCCTTCTTTTTCTTTTTCTTCTTCGCCTCCTTTTTCTTCACAAGTTGCTTCAGCATCTTTTGCTTCATCTTCTTCATCGCCTATTTTCTCTTCGCTTTCTTCCTCCTGCTCGGGTTCTTCTTCTTCTTCATTCGCTTCTTCCCCTGTATTCTACACATCTTCTTCGCCGGACCCAGAGCCTTCGTCATCTTTATCACAGTCCACAACCTCATTCTCAGCGGTGGGTTCTGGAGCAAGGACATACTTGGCGGGAACCTTGAGACCAAGCTTAGGGAATTCTTCGTTAACAAAATCTTGCACAGCGATAAAGTCAAGCAAGAGCAGATGGTTGTTATGTTTAGTTTCTTGGTCCCTGAGATCTTTCTGAGCTTTGCTCAAATCAGCTTTGAGCTCATCATGGATTTTCTCAAAATACCCAACCTTACTCTCAAGAGCTTCGATGTTCGCCTGACACTTTTGATGACTTTGAAGTTTGAGGTTCAGCTCAGCAATCTGATTGGGACATTGGCGATGTTGTTCCAAAGCCTGGTTTAGTCTTTCCTCACAACCATTGTGGTGAATGAGTTTCCCAGCCAGTTCAGAGATCTTGTCAGTACAAAGTTGATGATCCTCAATAGTTTTCTTTTGTTTTTATAACTCGCTCTCCAGCTGCTTAACTTGCTCTGAGAAGAAGAAAATAAGAAGTTAGGACTGAGGCAATGATAAGATTACAACGAAAAGCACCTTAGAAGTCTACCTTCTAACTCGCTCACGTGCCTACAAGCACCAGTTTGGGCTTCTCTAAGGAGATTTAGGTGATACTCAAACTTGGTATTGATGGATGAGCCTGAGACGCTTTCCACTTGCCGAAGTTGAGACATCAATTGGTCATTGAGTTATATCGCTCTATCACCATGAATTTTTGCAAAATCCTTTCACCTTTGAATTTCCTGCTGGGCGGTATCTCTCTCATAAATAACAAGATTTAAGCGAGAGGCAAGCCTATCTGCTCTCGCTTTCTCAGCCTGGAATAAGGAGCTCTCCCGAGTGTGATCCACAATGGCAGTTTCCTTTTGCTTTCGATTAAGTTCGGCTAGCCGGCGAGTGTTATCGCGCTCACTCTCAATCCACTTCAAATTGGCTTAGTTGGCTTTGAGAAGATGATCAAGGTTAACATTAAGTTCGCTAACATAATCTAACTCTCGACGGTACCACTTAATATTCTTGGCCTGGCCAAACAGCAAATTGCACTGCCTAGCATTAGCATCCGCCAAGTTATCTACCTCGGTTTCAACTCGCTTCAGTTGGGTGTCAGAATGCTGTCGGCAACCTTAGAAGGGGCAAGATCTAAGGGTCTCGGCGAAAGTCAAAAACGTAAAGGGAAGTTCAAAATTCAAAACAATAAAGGATCAAAGGAAGCTTACCTTTCAACTCGTTACGCTCGTTCAAACCCTTAACGTTTGCATCACGCCTTCTCTCAGCGGCCTCTTCATTCTCTTTTACTTGGCGCTCAAGATTTTTGTTCTCACGATTCGAAAAGCCAATCCTATCGCTTTGCGCCTCGAAGGTGTCAATGAGACTAAGACAATGTTGAAACCCCTAAGGAAGGAAGAAAAGAAGTCAAAATAAAATATATACTCGAGAGAAGAAAGAAATATTAAGAAGAATAATCACCATGGCAGCCATAGTAAAATGCTCCTGAGGAGTTAAGTCATGAGCAGCAGAAGATAAATCCCTGGTGTGAGCGAAACCAGTTGTGGAGTATTTCAGCATGGTCTCGTAATAAAGAGAATTCAAGCTACCCTTTTCCTCCAGCTTGAGCAATTTAGAGAAAGAGTCAGCGAGTCTGTTAACCACCTCGCCGGTACTTCCACTCCTTGGAAACCTAGGAGGCTTATCGCCAGGAGGCATCTTGTGCAAATTCGTAAGAGCGGCGAAAGAAGAACCAGAAACGTTAATCTCGCCAATAGGACTGGTAAGAGCAGTATTGGTAGCAAGAGACTGCTCGGGATTTGCGACATTCTCGCCAAGATCTGTAGCAGAGACCCCAGATTCCCGCTCAAACTGAGTCTCCTCATGCTCTTGATCGGTCATTATTACATCACCATCTTTCTCTTCTAAGGTGGTTTCAAGATTATCGGAGGGAGTAATTTTGTCCTTGAGATGAATTGTGAGTTTCTTACAAGAAGGTTTTGTTGAGACAGAGGCAGTACCCTTTGGCTGAGTAGAAACTGGCTGAGGCAACACTGCAGCAGGTTGATGAGGCAAGGTGTCACTAACCTTAGCGGAAGGTTCACCTTGAGATTTCTCGGCGAGAGGATTCGCTTTGAGCTTTTTCATTGTCTGGCGAAGTCCTTCTTGAGGAGTCAAAGCGGGGGCATTCTACAAGAAAAGGCACAACTGTCAGACCTAGAAACAAACAAAGGCAAATATAGATATATATTTTAAAAATATATACGTATATTTTTAAAATAAGCGAAACTTAATATATTTGTTACCAGATCTTCCGCCGTGCATTTCTAAGCAAATTCTAAGGCAAATATATATATATATATTTTAAGGCAGAAAAAGCTTGTCACCTTTGTCTCTGATGGTTTCCTCTTCTGGTAGTGCTAGATTGCTTGACAGCGGAGGGCAATAGCAGCTAGTTGCCCTTTGGATCCATATATATTTTCCCATCAGTATCACGATACTGGTTCTCCTCATCCCAGTTCACTTGGAGGAAGTCATGATCTTTAAAATGCTTGTGTTCTTCAGGAAAGTCCATTCGCTTAATTGTCTTTGCTTCGTCTAGCCATCCTAGCAGCCAAGGGCCTTCTAACCAACAAGGCAGGTTGGACCAGCCACCTTCAGTAGTTTTCCTCGCCGTAGTGACACCTGAAGCTTCCTTCTTGTACAGCGCCAAGCATGATTTGATGCTTTTCCAAAGTTAGCTTAGAGACGAAGCGATAAGCCCAAGGTTCACCCCTAATCACCGAAGGAAGAACATCATATTGTTTCAAGAAATTCTCAACAGTATACGCCTCAGGAGGAAACCGCCCCTCCTCAAACAGTTCAGGATAGTTGGTCTTATTGCTTCGGCGAAGTTTCCATTCCACCAGAATGCGTATAACATTCGCTGTGAGCTATAAATGACTCTTCTTTATCGCCACAAAAAAGTCACACATGAATGTGTCGGCGGGATCGTACAATTGGAATAGAAGCTCCTTCCCAGCTTTGAGGGTACCATAAGCAGTCACTGCTTTCTCCGCGTGTTGACCATCTAAGCGGAGGTCTTCCAGAGTAGTAGGAGTAGAAGCTTTTTTCAAGTCCTTAAACTTGGTCAAAGTCAAGGGTTCGATGAAGATCTTGTCGTAGGCATAATACTCAGGTCATTGCTTCCAGGACGGTCGTGGTGTAGCCTTTGTAGCGGTAGGAGAATATGGAGATCCAACTTCATTAGTCGGCGAACCAACAACTTGAGCGGCAGGTTGTGTACGGCGAGAAGAACTCTGAGTAGCAGAAGCCATATGAACGGAGATGATGTACGACAGGTTTTACCCGTTTTAGCAGAAAACTTTTCCTCCTTCTTTTTGTCGTGATCAAGTCCTTGTTTCTCCTTGATCGTCTCCACTTGGCGAGTGGTTCTGCAATTAGCTAATTTCCTAAGCAGCGCCTTTGATGCAAGCTCGGGTGGCGTACTTTCCAGTAAGCAAGATGTGGTCATTGGTGTTCAGAGTTGAATTCGTAGTGTTGAGTGAGGTGGAGTACCGATGCTTTACGAAACAATGACCAATCCAGTGGTAACCGGTAGCAGCAGTCGGTAGAGAGATACCAGGGGAGTTGATTGTATTTTTCTTGGTGTAGATCTGAACGTCTCCTGTTTTGGTGTAGAACATGTGTCATCTCGTCTTATATATCCTCTTAACGTGTTTATTGTGGGGATCCCATACTCTCGGTATCCTCTTATAAAAAATTCCTCCAAAGCACGATGATTGCGCCAAGTCCCCAGTCGTTGAAGAGGGTGTTGGAGTTAAAATAGGTGAACTACTTGATGAAGATGTTTACCTCGCCGTCTTTACTGAGTAATAAAGCTCCATGAGGTGGGGCGCCATGAGGTGTGGCGCCATGGACTTGGTAGCGTCGTGGATGCTGGCGCTATGAGCTTTGCGTCATAGCCTATTCGTTGTAAATTCCAACAGTTCGCGTCTTGCGTGTTTCCTGGTGTTTGCGTCATATCTCCTAACTCCCTTGTTGTATCATCACAAAATTTTGACACATGGTAGTAGACATCCAGGGGAGTGTTGTGTCCAAAAATCTCTTCGAGGCTCTTCGTAGATTTTCCGCAGTACTTGACGTGGTCTTGTACATGATTCCTAACTGCGCGTCTCGTGTGTGCTGTAGTGTTAGTATTGTGCTGGGAGACATACAGATAAAGATTGTGTCCGAAAATATTTCCAAAATCCTTTATGGATTTCTAACACCGGTTGTTCCTTCGCAACAAAAGTTGCTGGCGCAGGAAATTCTGGCAGCTTTTCTTCTCCTCAATGTTCACGCCATATTTCTCAAACCACATGGAGTTATTCTATGAAATTTTACCACATAGTTGTAGGCATTGAAAGGGAGTTTGTGTATGAATTTTACCCAAGAATTCCTCACGAGCTTTCCGCAGCAACTGTTTTGGCTTCGTATGTACGTTCTGTCTACTTATTTCGGTGTGCACTACAATGTTTGCGCCATATCTCTTGATCCACGAATTGGATCGCCACGAAATTTTTACACATGACAATATACACCTGTAGGGAGGTGGTGTATAAAAATCACCTTCAGATCTCTTACCAATCTTCCGCGTTGCTCGTTTTTATGAAGGCCGTCGTACAACAAACTTGGTATGTAGTCGTGAGAACACCTTTGTTTGTCTCCGGAGTAGGTTTGCTCCATGGAGACTCAAAAATAAAATAACTTCTCCACAAGATGGTTTACCGCCCTTGATTGGTAACTCTAACGCTGAGGTTGTAGGTGACGGTGTTGACTCAAAGAGTTAATGAAGACTGAGAGGTCATTCTGTGGAGTCACGGACATTCTTTAATCCCCGAATCAAGATTCTTTCTCACACACCGCTTGCTCCAGAAGCTTTAACTCTGATTTCGTAAGTGATGATTGCTCCTTCTAGCATGTTGTGGTAGAATCTTTAAGTGAACACGTAGGAAGTCTTTCTCATTCTCCATCTATTGGCACATCTTTTGAAGTCTTTGCGCTTGGAGTACTCCACTCTGTCATCTTTTTGGATCCGGGTTGCCACCGAACGATGTCGGAGACTCGTTGCTAGTGATAGATGAGAGGAGCGCCACCACCATGATACTGCTAGCTTGCTTGAAAGATGACTTGGTGGTGTTGCTACCAGGGGGATTCTGCGAATATACGAATCCTGGCGTATGGAGGTCCCTCCAAGGTTTCTGGTGGCTTTCAGGTCTATGTAGAGGTGTTGGTAGTGATGTCGGCGTTGATTAGAGTTCTTCTCCTGGGTCTCCCTCCTTCAAGATATTTGTAGCGGATAGTCCCCTGCTGTATGGATATCTCTGCTCGAGTAGTCTCTTCCATGATGATGAAGCGCTTTGGTAGAGACAAGGGAGCATCTGTACTTCATGTTTCCCTTTGATAAAATTTCGCCACTGATTGGGTCGTGGCAGCCAGTATTCCTATCGGTATTTGGTGGAGTGAAGAGCGGTTGTGGCGAGGAGTCCCCAGCCATGTTTTCTGATATCTTATCAACGTCTCTCGTTGGGTTCGCCTTTCCTCGTGCGGAAACGTGTGTATTGGCCTTTTGAAGATGAGTAGGCAGAGCGTTCTCTTTAGTTGTTGAGAATCATCGGTTCGGGGTAATCCAGTTGTTCCATCCTTGTTCAGACGTCTAATAGCTCCAGTACTTCGTCGAAGATGACGAGTCTGGGAATCGTGTATAGGCTTCAGTCCTCGTACTCCTCGCAGTTGTTGTTGCAAATCTTCATCTTGTGCTTGAGTCGCATTCTTGTTCGGGACCCTTTGAGTTACCTTGTGCCGATGTCTCTGTTGTCCGGCTTGCTAACGCGTCTCCTGTCATCACGAGCTTCCTCAATCCTTGACTGATCTTTTCTATCAAGACAGGGACAGTTGTGGTTGATCGTCTTGCGGCTTCGAAAGTTTGAAGCCTGAACTTCTTTCGGTGAGGAGCATCCTATGGGAGAGGGGTCTTTTGGATAGGGAGGTTTGTATGAACGAGATAGAGATGCGTCTCCGCTTCTTGATTCTCCAGTGGTCTTCTCTCGATCGAGTAGCAGAGTTGGATTGTTGGACACACTTCTTTTCTGGTTGTCTTGAGAGTCCCTGGAGTTCCTGGCTGGCTGCAGTGGTGACTCTGGAAGTCCCCATGTCTCTTCGTCATTCTCTTAGTGATCATGGGGTTGTCAGTCTCTTTTGTTTTTGTTGATAAATCCTTTGCTGTGCTGGGTACTACAAGCTTGGTTTACCTCTTTCTAGTAGTTGCAGCGCAGTGACTTGTGGCGCCATGACTTGTGGCTCCGTGACTCGCGGCGCCTTAACTCGTGGCGCCGTGACTTGTGGTGCCGTGACTCGTGGCGCCGTGACTCGTGGCGGCGTGACTTGTGGTGTCGTGGCTTGTGGCGCCGTAGCATGTGTTGTATATACACGCCTGAGTATCTCTGGTCAAGCGTCTTTGTTGTGATCTACTTCGAACCAGGTTCTCACCTGGAGTTTTCAAGGCGAGCTTCAAGTTGTACGCTTTGGGTGTGTCACCTTTGTAGCTGGAGTCTTCCTCTTACTCCCTACGCTGATGGCACTCATGGATGGTAAGTTTTGTTGTACTGTTTGATGATCAGGCTGCCGTTGCCGTTGGTATCACAAGCCTCTTCGCTTCTTAAGGGTTTGGCCCTCTCCGGTAGCACTGGTGCAGATGAGGTAGATCTTTTGCAGTCTTATGGAGGGATCAGTAAACAAGAATCACTTCGGAGAGCTCCACCAATGTTAGTCGAGAGCTTGGATCCTATTCTGATACGAAAAAGTACTTGCGGTAGGAAGCATTCATCGTCTTGCTCCACGTACCAATGCGGGGCAAGGTTGTTGTACTAAGTGCAGGCTCTTCCAGTGGGGGGCTCCGGGAACTTTCTGAGTCTCAGCACTTGGTGGTGTTGATGCTCCCCTCTTGGGGAGAGGGATCCTCTACACTTTGTGTGGGTTTGGTTGTCGATGCTGGTGAACAGGTAGCATCGTCTCCTCCTCTGGCCTTTGGAGTAGTCTATCCAAATCGTCTTTTAGTGACGTATCCGAGTTGTGGCTCTCTTCGTGTTGAGGCTCTACTTGAGTAGGGATCATCTCATCCCAGACGTGGATCGCAATGGTGTTCGTACTAGCAGCAGTTCTGGGAGTTCCTTTGGCTTGTGAATCTGGTGAGGGTTTCGCGGGTAGAGTTTCGAGTTGAGCCAAGACTTCAACTTGGGTCTTGATCCGTCTTTCCGGAAGATCGTCTCGACACTTTACTAGTTCCTCCAAGGTTGGCGTCCTTGGCACTTCTTCTTCTTTTAGGGTGGTAGCATTGATCCTGATCAAAGAGGAGGGGTTACTACGAGGCGTGCTAACTGGATCTAGATCTGTAGGAGTTGTCGGGACAGCAGGAGTCGCTGGAACAACAGGGTTTACCGAGGAAACGCCAGGAGAGTTGGACTAGGCGTAACAATGGGCGTGACAGGGGTTGCTGATACAGTAGGTGTTACAGGGGAAGCATCGTGGTTGGTCTGGATGCTGGGCACGACGTTGAGTGTGGGTGGATTGGAAGGTGTTGCGCTGGAAGTTGGAGCGACTTCAATTGTAGAGTTGAGATTTTTTTGTAGTCTGACCCTGTCCCTAGTTCAACCATTTTTTGAGAAAATCTTCTGAAACCGAGAGATTGATCTCCCACTGTGGTCGCCAAATGTTTTTACCTGAAAAACATATGTACCGTCTCTGGGTACTTTTGTAGTGCTCGAGATCAAAATCGAACAAGACGAGCCTAAACCAAGTCAATGGTCGTTCACGTCTTGCTTTGGTCACAGAGAGGATGAGGTTGGTCTAGGGAGGGAAACAGTGGAAGAAACTTGAGATCAGGTTGAGGATGTGTTTCTGGGTGTGAGAGTTCAAGATCTCCGTCGTGAGGGTGACTGGAGATCTCCAAGGCTAGAGGTGTATCGAGTTACTCAAGTGTTTTTGCTTTGAGGTTCTGGAAAAGATGTTCCGCCTTGGAAGATAGAGGGAGCCTCTATTTATAGTGTTGAAATCACCCTGATCTCTCGATAGAGAAGGTGGGAGTCTTGCAAGAGTGGAGGAGTGGAGAACATGAGTTGGTTTCTGTAACTGCTTGAGTTGTGTAGAACATGTCCACTCGCGCCATCTTCGTATAACTGCCCATCATCTCCATCAGTTTCTTCCTAACTACCGTAGACCGCCAGACCAATACCCCTAAAGTTATCCCCCCGTGTGAAGTTTTGATATCTCGAGTGGTATGAAGATATTGCATGGTTGTATTGAGTTTGAGTAGGCTTGTGTGGCTATGACTCTGTGGCCAACGTGAGTGTGGCGTTTTTAGAGACACGCATAGTGGGTGTGTAAGAGTGGCCTTGGCCAGGAATTCATGGCGCCATGGATGTGGCGCCATGGTCCAAGAGACCACGTCCTTGGCCAAGGCCAAGGCCAAGGCCAACTGTTGTGGCGCCATGATTCATGGCGCCATGGTCTGGGGAGACCCGGCCATTGGACTTTGGCCAACTTGGTTGCGACGTTCTTGCATGCGCTTGTGCTGTGGCGTATGCCTGCGCTTGTGCTGTGGCGTATGCCTGCGTTTGTGATGTGCATGCGCTTGTGTTGCGCATTTATGCGCTTGTACTACATCGCGTTTCGAGTCATGGCGTGCTTATCCATGGTATATTAGACCATTATGTATTTAGAGTGCGGTCTGCTTTAAGCGTGTTTAGGCTATTGTATACTTCCCAGCGAGCTCTGGGCAGGCCTGGAGCTGCGGTACTTCTGAGGTTTTTATTGGGACTCGAATGTCGAGTCGTATTTTAAGAGGAAATACGTGAGGGTGCGTCTCCGTCTTCACCGAGATTAGGCGAGGGCCTGAGGTCTTTAAATATCAAGGAGCAAACCTGAGAGGGTGCGTCTCCGTCTCTACCGGGCGAGGGCCTGAGGTCTTTAAATATCGAGGAGGAAACCCGAGAGGGTGCGTCTCCGTCTTGACCGAGATTAAGCGAGGGCCTGAGGTCTTTAAATACCGAGGAGGAAACCCGAGAGGGTGCGTCTCCGTCTTGACCGAGATTAGGCGAGGGCCTGAGGTCTTTAAATATCGAGGAGGAAACCCGAGAGGGTGCGTCTCCGTCTCGACCGAGATTAGGCGAGGGCCTGAGGTCTTTAAATATCGAGGAGGAAACCCGAGAGGGTGCGTCTCCGTCTTGACCGAGATTAGGCGAGGGCCTGAGGTCTTTAAATATCGAGGAGGAAACCCGAGAGGGTGCGTCTCCGTCTTGACCAAGATTAGGCGAGGACCTGAGGTATTTAAATATCGAGGAGGAAACCCGAGAGGGTGCGTCTCCGTCTTGACCGAAATTAGGCGAGGGCCTGAGGTCTATACATATCGAGGAGGAAAGCCGAGAGGGTGCGTCTACGTCTTGACCGAGATTAAGCGAGGGCCTGAGGTCTTTAAATATCGAGGAGGAAACCCGAGAGGGTGCGTCTCCGTCTTGACCGATATTAGGCGAGGGCCTAAAGTCTTTAAATATCGAGGAGGAAACCCGAGAGGGTGCGTCTCTATCAATTCTCCACCATAGTACCAGTGAGCAATTTAGTTCTGATGCCGAGGAACTCGAAGCGATGTCGACATCAAATAAATTGGTGGTTTAATGTGTTGGTGGGATGAATAGGCAATCACACTACGATATCATTCTCTCCACTCAGAAGTTATAAGAGGGAACTCGTAGAGCTATAGAGATCTGTCTGAGTAGGCAATCGCCTCTTGGCAAGGTATAACAAAAGGAGAAGGTATAAAATCGTAAAATCTCCTTCTGATTATGCCTTGCCAAGAGGCGATTGCCTACTCAGGCGGATCTTTATAGCTCTACGAGTTCCCTCTTATAGCTTCTGAGTGGAGAGAATGATATCGTAGTGCGATTGCCTACTCAGGCAAATTCCTCTAAGCTCAGAATACAACCTGTTCTGCAAGCTGAATAGACTCTCTATGAGTTCTCTCTTACAACTCCCGGTGGAGAGGATGATATCATAGTGCAATACTAAATAACCCCACCAGCTCATAAACCCATTAATTTACTTCATGCCGACATCGCCTCGAGTTCCTCGACATCAGAACTAAATTTCTCATTGGTATATGGTGGAGAGTTAACAGAGACGCACCCTCTCGGGTTTCCTCCTCGATATTTAAAGACCTCAGGCCCTCGCTTAATCTGGGTCAAGATAGAGACGTACCCTCTCGGGTTCCCTCTTTAAAAGACGACTCATCACCTTAGTCGTAAGGAAAACCTCGGAAACATAGCAGCTCTAAGCCTGTCCAGAGCTCTCTGAGAAATATACAACAACCTAAACACACTTAGGAAGGCCACAATCTAAACACAGAATGGCCTAATGAACCATGGATAAGCATGCCATGACCTAAAATACGCCCAAGTGCACAAATATACCATAGTCGCAGTGGCGTGGCCTAAAGACACCACAAGAGATTGGCTTTGGCCAATGGCCAAGGCCGTGGCAACACATCCATGGCGCCATGACCCATGGCGCCACACATCTTCTGGCCTTGGCCACTCGGCCATGGCGCCATAACCCATGGCGCCACACATCTCCTGGCCTTAACCAATGGCCAAGGCCGTGGCCACTCGGCCATAGCGCCATGACCCATGGCGCCACACATCTCCTGACCTTGGCCGCTCGGCCATGGCGCCATGACCCATGGCGCCACACATCTCATGGTCTGGCGGCCATTGCGCCGTACTCACGCAACCTTCCTTAGCTCAACGCAACTACACAACATCTGCACGTTACACGAGATATCAAAACATCACACGGGGGGATAACTTTAGGGGTATTGGTCTGGCGGTCTACGGAAGTTAGAAGAAACTGATAGAGATGATGGACAGTTACGAGAAGGTGGTGCTGAGTGGACATGTTCTACACGACTCTAGAAGTTACAGAGCAAAACTCATGTCCTCCACTCCTCCACTCTTCTACGACTTCCACCTTCTCTGTCGAGAGATCAGGGTGAGTTCAATATAGATAAAGGCTTCCTCTATCTTCCAATGCAGAACATTCAGAACAACTAGAATACGGAAAAACACCAGAACCTCAGAGCAAACAGACCTGAGTATCCAACACACTTCTAGCCTTGGAGATTTCCAGTCACCTTCACGGCGGAGATCTTGAACTCTTACACCCAGAACACATTCTCAACCTGATCTCAAGTTTCTTCGTTGTTTCCCTCCCTAGATCAACCTCTATCCTCTCTGTGACCGAAGCAAGACGTGAACGGCCATTGACTTGGTTTAGGCTCGTCTTGTTCGACTTTGATCTCGAGCACTACGAAAGTACCCAGAGACGGTGCATTGTTTTTCCAGGTAAAAACAGTTGGCGACCACAGTGGGAGATCAATCTCTCGGTTTCAGAAGATTTTCTCAAAAAATGGTTGAACTAGGGACAGGGTCAGACTACAAAACAAAAAATCTCAACTCTACAACTGAAGCCGCTCCAACTTCCAGCACAATCTCCCTGTAACACCTACTGTCTCAGCAACCCCTGTCACACCCGTCGTCACGCCTACTCCAACTCTCCTGGCGTTGCCTCGGTAAACCCTGTTGTTCCAACGACTCCTGCCGTCCTAACGACTCCTGCAGATCCAGATCCGCACGCCTCGTAATAACCCCTCCTCTTCGATCAGGATCAATGCTACAACCCTAAAGGAGGAGGTAGTGCTAAGGACGCTAACCTTGGAGGAACTAGTCAAGTGTCGAGACGATCTTCCGGAAAGACGGATCAAGACCCAAGTTGAAGTCTTGGCTCAACTCGAAACCCTAACCGCGGAACCATCACCAAATTCACAAGCCAAAGGAACTCCCAGAACTGCTGCTAGTACGAGCACCATTGCGATCCACGTCTGGGATGACGAGATGATCCCTACTCAAGCAGAGCCTCAACACGAAGGGAGACACAACTCGGATACATCGCTAAATGACGATCTGGATAGACTACTCTAAAGCCCAGATGAGGAGACGACGCTACCTGTTCACCAGCACCTACAACCGTGCCCATACGAAGTGTAGAGGATCCCTCTTCCCAAGAGGGGAACATCAACACCACCAAGTGCTGAGACTTAGAAAATTCCCGGAGCCCCCACTGGCAGAGCCTGCACTTAGTACAACAACCTCGCCCACATTGGTACGTGGAGTGAGACGATGAATGTATCCTACCACAAGTACCTCTTTCGTATCAGAATAGGATCCAAGCTCTCGACTAATATTTGTGGAGCTCTGTGAAATGATCCTTGTCTACTGAGCCCTCCATGAAACTGCAAAAGATCTGTCTTGTCTGCACCAGCGCTACCGGAGAGGGCCAAACCCCTAAGAAGCGAAGAGGCTCGTAATACCAAACGGTGACAGTAGCCTGATCATCAAGCAGTACAACAACAACTTACCATCCATGAGTGCCATCAGCGAAGGGAGTAAGAGGAAGAGTCCAGCTACAAAGGTGACACACCCAAAGAGTACAACTTCAAGCTCGTTTCGGAAAATCCGGGTGACAACATAGGTTGAAGCAGATCACAACACAGGCTACAGCGCCACAAGTCACGGCGCCACGAGTCACGGTGCCACGAGCTACGACACCACGGGTCACAGCGCCACGAGTCACGGAGCCACGAGTCATGGCGCCACAAGTCACGGCGCTGTAACTACTAGAAAGGGGTAAACCAAGCTTGTAGTACCCATGACAACAAAGGATTTACCAACAAACACTGAAGAGACGGACAACTCCATCATCACTAAGAGAATTACGACGAGACATGGGGACTTCCAGAGTTACCACTACAGCTAGCCAGGAACTCTAGGGTTTGGACTCTCAAGACAAACATGAACACAAGCATGTCCAACAATCCAACTCTGCTACTCGATCGAGAGAAGCTCCCTGGAGAACCAAGAAGAGGAGGCGCATCTCTATCTCGTCCACACCAACCTCCCTATCCAAAAGACCCCTCTCTCATGGGATGCTCCTCACTGGAGGAAGTTTAGACTTCAAACTTTCGAAGCCGCAGGACGATCAACCACAACCGTCCCTGTCTTGCTAGAGAAAGATCCAAGCAGTAAGGATTGAAGAAGCTCGTGATAACATGAGACGCGTTAGCAAGCCAGGCAATATGGTATTGACACAATATAACTCAAAGGGTCCCGAACAAGAACGTGACTCAAGCACAAGATGCAGATCTGCAACAACAACAACAGTGAGGAGTGCGAGGACCGAAGCCTATGCAGGATTCCCACACTCATTATCTTCAAAGAAGTACTGGATCTACTAAAGAATGAAACAACCGGATTACCCCGATTCGATCACTCTCAACAACTAAAGAGAATTCTCTGCTTACTCGAGCCTTTACCATATCGGCAAGTCCAATACACGAGAATATTGAAGGAGGCCGGCAAACAACACGTTTCTGCACAAGGGAAGTCGAGCCCAGAAAGACGTTGACAAGACATCACATAACATGGATGGGGACTCCTCGCCACTCCCGTCCTTCACTCCACCAAATACCGATAGGAATACTGGTTGCCACGACCCAATCAATGGCGAAATTTTATCAAAGGAAAACATGAAGTACAACAGATGTCCCCCTGTCTCTACCAAAGCGCTTCATCATCATGAAAGAGCCTACTCGAGCAGTGATATCCATGCAGCAGGGGACTACCCGCTACAGATCTCTCGAAGGAAGGGAGACCCAAGAGAAGAACTCTAATCAACACCGACATTACTACCGACGCCTCTACAGAAGCCTGAAAGCCACCAGAATTCATATCTTTGCAGGATCCTCCTGGTAGCAACACCACCAAGTCTTCGTCTTTCGAGCAAGCAGTATCATGGTGGTGGCGCTCCTCTCCGCTATCACTAGCAACGAGTCTCCGACATCCTTCGGTGGCAACCCAGATCCAAAAAGATGACAGAGTGGAGTACTCCAAGCGCAAGGACTTCAAAAGATGCGCCAATAGATGGAGAATGGGAAAGACTTCCTACGTGTTCACTTAAGGTTCTACCACAACATGCTAGAAGAAGCAATCATCTCTACGAAATCAGAGTTAAAGCTTCTGGAGCAAGCGGTGTGCGAGACAGAATATTGATACGGGGATTAAAGGTATTTGTCTCACTAGACCTTCACAAGTTTCAAATTTAGAATACCTTCCACCACGAAATGTTTCCGTAGCCTCACATCTTCCACCAAGACTATCTCCGTGACTCCGCATTCGCGGAGCCACGAAATACCTTCCATCAAAATTATTCATGTGGCTCCGTGCTCACGGAGCCATGAAACACCTTTACAATTAAATCCCACAGTGCTACAAAATAGAAAACTACCTTCCTCAGAAGATATCTTTTACAACAAGAAGTTCACCTAACCTTAGCCCCACAGGATGTTTCCACTACCGTATACCTCTATGACTCCACAAAATGCTCTCTCAGCCTTCATTAACCCTATGGATCAACGCCATTACCTACAACCTCAACGCTAGTTACCAATCAAAGACTATAAACCATCTTGTGGATAAGTTATTTTATTTTTAGTCTCCATGGAGCAAACCTACCCTGGAGACAAACAAAGGCGTGCTCAAGACTACATACCAAGTTCGCTGTACGATGACCTTCACGAAAACGAGCAACGCGGAAGATTGGTAAAAGATCTGAAGGTGATTTTTACACAACGTCTTCCTACAGGTGTATACTGTTATTTGTAAAAATTTCGTGGCAATCCAATCCGTGGATCAAGAGATATGGCGCAAACATTACAGCACACCGAAGTAACTGGACAGAACGTACATACGGAGCCAAAACAAGTGCTGCGGAAAGCTCATGAGGAATTCTTGGGTAAAATTTATACACAAACTCAGTTTTAATGTCTACAACTATGTGGTAAAATTTCATACAATAAATCCATGTGGTTTGAGAAATATGGCGTGAACATTGAGGAAAAGAAAAGCTGTCAGAATTTCCTGCGCCAGCAAATTTTGTTGCGAAGAGACAGCCGGTTTGAGAAATCCACAAGGGAATTTGGAAAGATTTTCGGACAAAATCTTTCTTTGGATGTCTCCCAGCACGTACTAAAATTGCGTGCCAATCCAGCAAGGGGATTGAGAGATACGACACAAATACTACAGCACACGCGAGACGCGCAGTCAGGAATCATGTGCAAGACCACGTCTCTACACGACTCTAGCAGTTACAGAGCACAACTCATGTCCTCCACTCCTCCACTCTTCCACGACTTCCACCTTCTTGTTTTAGGGGTAAAATAATAAAGAGAATCTGAGGGGTAAAGTATGAAGTGTGATGATGTAATA
>JAJJMA010328250.1:0-15295 GCA_023529015.1 Papaver nudicaule
TGCTCTCCCTAATCCAGTATTGAGCGTGTGATAATCTAGTGTTAGAGTGAAACAGTGAATTAAGTAAAGGTGAGATATGTAACCCAACTTCAAATAGTAGAATCCCTTGGATGTATGCCTCAAACATGAGGAAGAACCAAGTATCTCGCTGTCAAGTATCTCTAACTCTAATTCTCTGTTGTTTTGCTATAATATGTATGATGTTGTATGAGAATCAATGGGTGTACAGTCAAAGATCTAGCCATGGGATTTTTGACTGTTACAACTCTTTGTAATGCTAATATTTTCCATGTTTCTAAAAAAAAAATTAATTCTAGTAGATGAGTTTGCTAAAAAAAGATAGAGCTACAGGGTTAACCTCTTTCTCTACAGAGGTTCTTCAGCTACATGTAAAGTCGTCTTTTTGGCATCGTTTGGACAACATTCTTACTGCCTTTGTAAACCCTGTAATATTGGCTGCTTCTTAATATAATCCGGTTTATAAAAAAAAAAAAAAAAAACTATCATATCCATTAATTTTATCACTAAAAAGAAAAATTAAATATAATCATAATTTTCATTTTTTAGTATCTTTATACGAAAACTAAAATTTGATGTATAAATTTCGGACATGTTACGACCCTATTAACTGCGATCATTTAAAAAATCTAAATGCACCGAAACTTGCGATAAATGTAAAAATAGTTACCCTATTTCAAAATTTAGTGCGAACTTCGTATTAACAAGGATGCATTTGGCTATTATCTAACTACTTTTCCTATCAACTATTTGGGTATACCCTTACGTCGTAAGTCAAGCACTAAAGCTATTTGGGATGTGATCATCCAAAAGTGTCACCAGAAATTGAGTACTTAGAGGAGGAGATACCTTTCGAAAGGCAAGGACTTATAATGATTGTGTCTCTACAAGCCTTCACATTTACTACGTTTTGAATGCCTATATGACTGCAGTGAAGAAGATTGAGAAGATTCTGCATAATTTCTTATTGGCTTCTTCAGCTACAAGCAAGAGGAGAAGTTGGGTGGCTTAGTCACAGTTCTACCTAAATCAAAAGCAGGATTGGTACAAAGAAGTTGAAGCTAGTCAATAAAGCTCTGCAATGTAAATGTATTTGTAGATATTGTAGAGAAAAAATTGCACTTTGGAGGAAAATTTCTAATGAATTTTTTGGGAGGTAACACTAATTTCAGTTTTCCTAATCATCATCTAAGTCTGTTGGATATAGTTTGTGCACAAGAATTCTAAAGTCTAGGAATTGCGTTTTTGAGATTCGTAGACTAATTTTGAATGATGGAAGAGCATTATAGTTTGGTCAGAAAAGTCTTTAAGTGATACTTCTTTGAAAGCAAGATTTCCTGATATTTATAAACTTTCAAGAATAAAAAGTAATTTTATCAAAAAAATGCTTACTGATCAAGGAGCCTGGAATTTCAACTTTACGGGATGCCAAAATGAGCATATAGTAGGTTTTGTGTCTATGTTACTTCAGTTGCTTGAATATTTTCTTTCCGCAATTTACAATTCAAATGTTGAAGACATAAGGCAATGAGAATTTGGCTCTGATTTTTGTTGTTGTTATTAATCTCTTGATGTGGATGGTTTCCTGGCCTTTCCTTACAAACATATATGGAATCTAAAGATACCCCTGAAGGTCACTTTTTGGTTTGGACCCTATGTTACAGGTGCACCAAACTAGACTACTTACACAGAGTTGATAGCATTTGGCATTTGTGTTATAATGAACATGAAACAAATACTCATCTCTTTTTGCATTGCTCCGAAACAAGAAAATTTTGGCATTATTCTTAGACAGTTTTGGTGTCGACTGGGTATTTGCGAAGAACATAAAGGCTAACATTTGAGAGTGGTATAATAAGAACAGCAACAAAATGGTTAAGAAGATATGGGATTATTTTAGTTAAAAGTACTTTTTTAACATTTTTGAAACCAACTCTTTAATTGAGTCAGTTGATGATAGTTGACTTAATATAAATCTGCCTATTCTCAAAAGAATAATAATAAAAAAAAAAAAATCCTTCTTGCTAGAGTATTGCTCAGTTGAACCCACTGGCGGTGGGATGTCATGTCATTTGTCAAGTTTAGTTGCAAAAACACAATCCTTGATTTAGTTTACAGCATAACTTCAGACTAGGATAAACTAGGTATTGAAAAGAAGAACATTTGATCGAAGACCGGAGCTTAAGCATTTGATATTTATCGTCCTCTCATTAAAAGGATAGAAAGGTTCTCATTGATTTCGTATCTACCTTCTATCAGTTTAATAGTCAATGATATATGTTTACATATTGATCTTAGAAGGATCGAAAGATGAGTTCTCTTGGCACAAAGGTTTTTCCATAGTGACCAATGATTTTAAGAACTGCGTGGGAGTAGAGTTAGTTTTGAAATAAGTACTTTAACAGCCTATGCGTTCATTAACGCGTTCATATGCTGTAGAAAAATTCCTGAACTCTGGTGTGATAAGTTATGTACGCGTTCATGAACGCGTTCATATCTGAGTTCAGTTTTTCCTGAACGCGTCACGACATGAACGCTTTCATAATAGGCTCTCGGAACTCCTGCTATAAGTCTTTCACGTTCACGTATTTTGACGCGAACCTTTTTGCGTGGTTTACTTTCTTAGCCATTGCCATATCCTTCACATAGGTCAAGGTAAGTCTTCTCACTACCTAAGGATATTTTGGCTAAAAGAATGATAGAAGTTTGGCTTGGACCTTTAGAAAGTTATTGGACATATCTTGTTCGAGAACTTACTTGAGACCTAGTTAAGGTTGCTTAACTTTCAAGCAATGCCTCCCTTGATGATCAATATAAATAGATGACTATCTGCAAAGATAAAATTTGTATCCTCTTCACATTAATGTGTATCCTTGCATAAAGGTTGGTCGTCATCTCGAAACCTATTTTCTTTTGGTTACGACTACTAAAAGACTTCACTTGAGGATCATGAAGCACAGGTCAATAAAGACCAAGATTTTGATAGACATTTCGTACGGCTGCACTTGGTGTTATAAGTCCTAGAAGTTCCATAACGTTATTCACGAATTCGTTCATGTATCCAGTTTGTCACGCGTTACGAGGTAAAAACAGTTAGGCTAGATCAGTAAGACCTAACTGATATATCGATTTCCATTAACCTTGACTTAAGTCTAAAGGAAATCACATTTGGTATTGTTTGTTGAAAGACAAATCGAGTACAACCAGGCGTCCTGTTAGAGGCAAGGTAGCGCTAGTCTTCACGAAAGACCGTGGAGAAACTCCCAGGCCTGTAAAGGACATCATCTAGGGAATCAAGTGCGCAGTTTTTTGAGGGAGCCAAGAGATGTAGGAGCATAACAACAGCTGAATTGCTTGGAGGGTTAATTCAGTCTCTTTTACATTCCATTATGAAGTCTAATAATAGGCTAGCGTATGTATTTGCTTAATACTCTGTGTGTTTGTGGGTGCCATATTTCATATGTACCCTAAAGACCAGCGCAACACCCTAGAGTGCACCACTAGAAGATATAAGCCACAATAGGACCAGCGGACCCCTTCCGCGGAGCATCCATGTAAGCGTAGGACGAATGGTCCTACGCACCCCGCAGCCCCGCGGGGAAAGTCCAAGTATAATCGCCATAGTTGTAAGGACATGTAACCAGCTCAGTAGCACAGAATCACTGGGGGTCTGTCTCCAGTGATCCCTATAAATGTAAGATTACTTCCCTTAAGGAAGAGGGTGACACACATAATAGATGAAACCATTCTGATACCATAGCTTATCTCTCTTTCTCAATCTCCTTTGGAGTCTCTGTAGGCTAGTCCGTTGTACCATTGGAGTTGTTCCTGCCTTAAGCGGAACCTCCATTGGGGGCTAATCTCCGTCTAGTGCATATTAGTAGGCAAGTGCTCGGGGTAGTTGAGCCTAGTAAATTTCTAGCAGCTATAATGTTCAAATATGGACTAGGTCTCGGGGTTTTTCTGCTGGTTGCGGTTTCCTCGTTAACAAAACTTCTGGTGTTTCCTTTACTTTTACCTTCCGCATTATATCATCTCTGATCGATATAATTAAAGTACTGCAAGTTTGTTGATTAAACCTCCGAGTGAATCCATCTCTTTGAGATCTACAAGAACTTGTTCTTGTTAGGGATTCACTTCTTGAATAAAGAACTTGACTCAGGTTATTGTTTGAATATTGATTTGTGAGATCGTTCAAATAATATAATCAACTAGGTTCACTAATTCAAAAGTTGGTGGTGTACCTGGTATCCCCTCCTTTTCAATTCTCGTTTAGGAAAAAATTTCTTCGTATTTTCAGTTTGACTACTTTAATGGTTGTTTTGGGTAAAAACGATAAGAAATTCAACGATTAACCCAAATTTGTTGATTTTAAACGATAGAAATTAGTTTAAGGTTCAACAGCAGATCCGAGTCCGAGCTCTTGGAATTGGAATTGTAGTAAGTTTGGCAGCGGATCCCCATTATCCGAGTCCGAGCTGTTGCAATTTGAATAAGTTCGGTAGCAGATCACGAAATCTTGAAGATCTTCTCTATCTAATGAGTGCGGAGTCCATTTATGGACATTGAATTTGTTGTACTGTTAAAGATGGTTGAAGAGAGTATTGGGTATTAAAATTAGACCTATGCAAAGGATTTGCCATATCTCCATAGTTTATGTTTCTTGGATGGGACATATTCAGATTTTCTCTCAGGTTATTAGTATTTTTCTATTTTATTGAACTTTCAGGTAGTTGATTTTATTGAGCAGTAACTATAAGATCAAATTGTTCACGACTTTGCATATCATTTATTTTATATATTTGAGTTCAACAGATCTTTAAACATCGTATTACTTATATAAATAACTGCTGGTCCAACTTCAGGTTTGGATTGTTGTGAGCAGAGCGGCGACTTGTTTCAGGTTCCTTAGGTCCTCCTACTAGTGTTTCATGTGGTTGGCAGGTGCGATCAGTATTGTAGAATTTAAGAATGCTGCTTGTTACTAAGGGAACTAATATGCTAGGCCTAACACTTGTTGTAGGTATTTGAGTAGTAGGTGTTATTATAATCAGTACAACTTTAGAAATAGCTAGTTCTACATTTGATGAGCTTTCTCCCGTGTTATTTCGCGGGGGTACATCCCTTAACTACTACTGGGTTGTGAGGGAATGATCAATCATCACACTAGAAACGTTTTTAGGCGTTTCAAGGTTGTTTGAAACTGAATATGGGTATTCAACCTATTTCTTACCCTTTTTACTTTTTCCATCTGAAATTGGTTTAACACGTGCATTATCTTCCTTCCGTGATGTTCTTTGAAGATTGATTCACCATATTTATGTCCACTTGGAGTTTCTTGAATGCACCTAAGTGCCTCTGAAATTCCAACATCTTCCTTGGACATGTCCCGAGTTGCCATACGAGTCATGTTTGAAAGACTTGATTACTTAATTTTTTTTTCTTCTTTTCCAGAGGCACCTAAGTCAAAAGCTACATTTTCAATCGCTGGTGGAGATGATCCAACAAGAATAAAGGTATTGTTCTTGATGTAAGAGGTGTTTCCACGTAAACTTAATAAATCTCTTATCAGGGTATCAATCTCATTATCTTTGACATACAAGGTTGTGAAAAAGTCAGCGATAAATTTCTTAAGTTCGTGATCCTTCTTTATAAGGAAAACTTCTGCCATTAAGGTGTTTATTCAATAATGATTTGTTGATGAAATTCTTCACTTCTTTTGAGAAACTCAAGGATTAAATCGCCAAATTCATCAAAAGATGGTTCTTGATCTAAAGTTTTTGCTACGTAAGCAATATCTTCAGGGCTAGTTTCAAATACATGATGGTCAGGCATGTCGTTAAATGTTGCCACAAGAGCATTATCTCATCTTGAGAGTCTTTAGCCGTACCAGAATCAGGTTTTTGTATTCTCAAGGACGAATCATATATCTTGTTGAAAAAGGAGGGGTACCGAAATACAACCAACTTCTCGTGAGTCTTATGGTTAGGTTTGGACGATCTCAAAAATCAATATCCAAACCTAAATAACTGGAGTTGTGATCTTGGTGATCAACTCTACAAAGTTGGGACTTTGGAGTTAAACTCTACAGTTATTGGATAACGTACTACTTGGTGCTTTAATTATATGATCAGAGATATAATGCGGAAAGTAAAAGCACACAAGACACCAGAGATTTTTTTTAACGAGGAAACTGCCTTGCAGAAAAACCTCGGGACCTCGTCCAGATTGAACACCGCCCAGTACAAACTGACTACAAACGCTAGCCTACTATAAGACTTCGGTCTGGGATGTTACAGAGACCAACTCAAGCCCTCCAAGCGAATTGGCTACTGTCGCACTCCTTACGTCTCTAGATCCCCCACAGATCGTCACGCACTTGATTCCCCCAGCTGACGTCCTTTACAGGCCTAGGAGTTGCTTTGACCGATGTCAAAGGCTTGTGTCAGCAATACTGGCTTTGCAACCTAATTGTTGACGTATGGTCTAACTGTCCTCTATCAGTTTACCACACACAAGTTGACTTCCTTCGGATTGTTAAATCCAGGTCATACGGAAATCTACTTCACAAATCAGGGCTGACAAGCAAACCGAGTAAGTTATGCCCAATTTATCTCTACCTCAGTTATACACGAAGAATCACTTAAGAAACTTGTATAACTGGAGCTAACTAGGTCTTACAACACCGAGTGCAGCCGTGCGTTGCTACCTTTCAACCTTTACGTAACTTAACCAGTTCTTGAATAGCCGTATAGCAGAAGAGACAGACTATGGAATAGACAAGAACAAAGATAGGATACTGAGGTTACAGGTTAATCTGATTTCAACCACGAAGGTATCAATCCACCTGTGCTTCCCAACTCTCAAGAGAAGTCTTTTATAGTCGTAAGGAGTTCCCAGATGAGCTGCAACCTATAGAGGATGACCATACCACAACAAGCATTCACCGAAGTGAAAAGAGTTTACGCTACCTTCCCTAAGGACCTTCACGTATGCTTGATGCTTGCGGTATTTGTCCGTAGACACCTCTATTTATAACACTCAATAAGATAGGTTGCTTTGGAATAAAGCAATCAATTACTTGTCCCACAAGTTAAGGAAACCCTAAACTTGATAACCAAGTAATAGAGATTAATCTCAATTGGAATTCTTTTTATCATTATCTGCCAAGTGTTTTGTTAGCTCAAAAACACTTCAAGATAAAATCCAACAGACCAGAGATAATCTTATCTTATTGACTCATTGAGGATCGTTAGATGGACCACAAAAGATATTATGTGATATACAAGTCCACCTAAGAGATAAAGGAGTTTAGAGTTTGACCCAAGTGAAATTCTGAAAGAATATCCACTAAATCCGACACCAGCAAAGTAACCAACATTGGATTCGCGTACCGGTTCGCGAAATGTTCAGTCACTTTGGAACTCAGAAGAAATCCGAGTTTCTGGTTTGCGAACCGGTTCGTGAACCGTCCGCCTGTCAGATTTCGTCAACTCTGGATTCCGCTGGAAGTACTAGGCTTAGCCAGAACTTAGACGTGTGTACGTCCTCAGCTGTAATCCATGGACTCTTTGCTCAAGAGTACTCCTTTAGATTCATCCATATCCAACTAACGATTTGCAAGCAAACCATTGTAATGGACACATGGCATCGAATCTATCTCATTCATTCTTGTACTCACAGTATTTGTGGGAACAAACACTGGTCATGACACAAGGACACGTTATACAAGAATACGATCTCAATCGCTATTATCACTACTAAAGTAGTCGACTATATATATTTCGAAAGAATAGAGAAAGTAGAATAGAAGAATTTCCATAAAAGTCATAACTCCTACTAACTTTTTGTCGATGAAGAATAATTGATGTCTTCTTTGTCTTCACAGTCTTTGTCTTCAAGGTCTCTACTACTTTGTCTATATCCAATTCTGAAATCTAAACTCTAGTAGGCTAAATCAAGAATTGAGTTTTGACACCTAAAACTGACAACTAGCTTGACATACCAAAGCTAGTGGGTTTGACCGGACAATGCCCTAACACTTGTTCTTAAGGATCTTTGATTTGCTGTATGATCAGGGACATGGTGGATCCCATTTCATCTTCAATATGGTCATCACATTCATCAGCCTAAAATGGCTTGTCTTGAGTTGAAAAAGTGCTGGGAGTAACTACTTCGAATGCAACTAATTTATCTTTATCAATCTTTGGATCATGATGAAAGATCTTTAGCTTACCTACAAAATTACTTATTGAGAGGTTTACACCGTGTGCTTCTTCAATGACATGTTTCTTAGAATATTATCTTAATGGTAATGACCTTAGAATTTTACATACACTATCCATTTCTCAAAAAACCTTTCGTAACTATGTGAGGCATTCACTATTTCATATAATTTGTAATTGAATTCTTCAAAGGTATCATCATCAGACATACAAAGGTTTTTCCAGTCCGTCATTAGGTTTTGAAGCCTAACATCCTTCTTTGCGGCGTTCCCTTCAAATGTGATCTTTTATCTATCTCAAGCCTCATGTGGTCAAATTTACATGGAGTTACAGCATGAATGATAACATTAATTAAGCTCATCATAGTTTTGCTTAGCTACAAGGATATCATTGGAATCATACGCATCAGTTTCCTTCGCCTTAGGGAGTGCAAACTTTTACAACAAAGACCCAAACTTTGAAATCCCTAGCTTGCAAGAACGACTGCATAACGGTTTTCTACCATAAATAATTTACTCATCGAAAACTAGTGGTACATTAAAAGGATTTGGACTTTTATCCATGTTCTTTAACGCATCAAACACTAACAATTATGTCTTATGGGTGTTTACCCACTCTGATACCAATTGAAAAATTGATGGGGTACCACAATATACCACAAACTCTTTTTGGTTCGTGAACAATATGACAAAACACTTGGACTATCTCAAAAATCAATATTCAAGTGTAACCTAAGTATATGTATATTCCAAGATCTGAATTCTAAGATTAAAATTCTCTACAGGTTAACATACAAAATTTGCTATTACTTTAATAATAATGAATCAAAGAATTATAATGCATAAAGTAAAGTAAAGTAAAGTAAAGTAAAACACCAAAACTTTTGTTAACGAGGAAACCATAATCTAGCAGATAACCCCCGGGACATCGTTTAGTCTAAACACAAAATTTATTAAGTCAATACAAACACTAACATACTATCTGACACATGGACACTTATATATACAATTTTTATCATACTGTAGTTGAGACCAAATATATCCTCAAAGCTATTCAGCTGCAGTTCTGATCATACGTCTCTTGGATCTAGCAAGACTCTAAACACTTGAGTTGATGCCTTTAAAAGTCTAAGAATCGCTCCACAGTCTTTCGGGAAGATTAACACTACCCTGTCTCTAATAGGGCACCTAAAGTGACTTCCTTAAGATACGATATTGGTTAATGGAAATCTTAATGTTCGAAATAAAGCTTACACACATACAATGTCTAGATCGAATCCACCTCATTCTCAACTCTTTGTCTACACCGAAACACAATTGGAACTTCTAAGGTTTATTAAAATTAATAAACGTCGTCCGAAGTTTCTATTACAATCTTATAAATCGATTGATCGTTCTTGAATGACCTTATAGAATACAGTATCTATAACAAACATGAACTAAATCAATCAACAAGAATAAATGATCATAATTTTATCAGATAAAAGATATACCAACTTGATCTTCACGAACCCTCAAAGTGAAGCATTACTATTGGCGTAGACCTATTTTCTCACGAAAAACCATGGCTTTAGAGGACGACTCCTTAACAACATGATACCCAGGGTGTAAAGTGAAAAAGGAGGGGTACCGAAATACTACCAACTTTTCGTTTTGGCTCGTGAGTCTTATGGTTTAAGTCTGGACGATCTCAAAAATCAATATCCAAACTTATAACTGGAGTTGTTAAACCTCGACAAAGAGTACTTTGGAGTCAACTCGACAGTTAGGCAATAACATACTACTTGGTGCTTTAATTATAAATCAGAGTTATAATGCGGAAAGTAAAAGCACACAAGACACCAGAACGTTTTTTTAACGAGGAAACTGCCTTGCAGAAAAACCTCGGGACCTCGTCCAGTTTGAACACCGCCCAGTACAAACTGACTACAAACACTAGCCTACTATAAGACTTCGGTCTGGGATGTAGCAGAGACCAACTCAAGCCCTCCAAGCGAATTGGCTACTGTCGCCTTCCTTACGTCTCTAGATCCCCCACAGATCGTCACGCACTTGATTCCCCCAGCTGACGTCCTTTACAGGCCTAGAAGTTGCTTTGACCGCTATCAAAGGCTTGTGTCAGCAATACTGGTTTTTCAACCTTACTGTTGACGTATGGTGTAACTGTCCTCTATCAGTTTACCACACACAAGATGACTTCCTTCGGATTGTTAAATCCAGGTCATACGGAAATCTACTTCTTGAATCGGGGCTGACACGCAAACCAAGTAAGCAATGCCCAATTCGTATCTACCTCAGTTATACACGAAGAACCACTTAAGGAACTTGTATAACTGGAGCTAACTAGGTCTTACAACACCGAGTGCAGCCGTGCGTTGCTACCTTTCCAACCTTTACGTAACTTAACTAGTTCTTGAATAGCCGTATATCAGAAGAGACGGACTTTAGAATAGACAAGAACTAAGATAGGTTACTGAGGTTACAGGTGAATCTGATCAACCACAAAGGGATCAATATACCTGTGCTTCCCAACTCTCAAGAGAAGTCTTTATAGTCGTAGGGAGTTCCCAGAGGAGCTGCAACCTATAGAGGATGACTATACCACAACAAGCATTCACCGAAGTGAAAAGAGTTTACGCTACCTTCCCTAAGGACCTTCACGTATGCTTGATGCTTGCGGTATTTGTCCGTAGACACCTCTATTTATAGCACTCAATAAGATAGGTTGCTTTGGAATAAAGCAGTCAATTACTTGTCCCACAAGTTAGGGAAACCCTAAACTTGATAACCAAGTAATAGAGATTAATCTCAATTCGAATTCTTTTTAGAATTATCTGCCAAGTGTTTTGTTAGCTCAAAAACACTTCAAGATAGAAATCCAACAGACCAGAGATAATCTTATCTTATTGACTTATTGAGGATCGTTAGATGGAACACAAAGAGTTTATGTTTTACACAAGTCCATCTAAGAGATAAAGGAGTTTTGGAATTTGACTCAGAGTGAAATTCTAGGCGAATATTCACTAAATCCGACACCAGCAAGATGACCACCGTCAGGTTCACGTACTGGTACGTGAACAAAATAGCCATCTCGAACTCAAAAGAATTCTGAGTTTCTGGTACGCAAACCGGTTCGTGAACCGTGCGCCTGTCAGATTTCGTCAAATCTGGATTCCGCTGGAAGTACTGGGCTGAGCCAGAACTTAGACGTGAGAACCTCCTCAGTTGTGATCCATGGACTCTTTGCTCAAGAGTACTCCTTTAGATTCATCCATATCCAACTAACAGTTTGCAAGAAAACCATTGCAATGGACACATGGCACCGAATCTGTCTCATTCATTCTTGTACTCACAGTATTTGTGGGATCAAACACTGGTCATGACACAAGGTCACGTTACACAAGAATACGATCTCAATCACTATTATCACTATTAAAGTAGTCGACTATATTTCGAAAGAATAGATGAAGTAGAAATAAAAGAATATCCATAAAGTCATAACTCCTACTAACCTTTTGTCGATGAAGAATAATTGATGTCTTCTTTGTCTTCACAGTCTTCGTCTTCAAGGTCTCTACTACTTTGTCTATATCCCAATTCCGAAATCTAAACTCTAGTAGGCTAAATCAAGAATTGAGTTTTGACACCTAAAACTGACAACTAGCTTGACATACCAACGCTAGTGGGTTTGACCGGACAATGCCCTAACAATCTCCCCCTTTGTCAATTTTAGTGACAAAACCAATTTACATATGGATTCAAATAATATACAATGAAGTACTAACCAGATGTAGTTCTTGATTTCTTGAATTCTTCAACTTCTCCCTTGAGTCTTGATGTGTTCATTAAACTCTTGTTGATGAATCCGTAGTCAGCAGTCACAACATATCCAGCTCAAACAACCATAAAGGTACGCTTAAGCTTACGTGGGTTTGGTATGCTCATCCCACATGTTGTTTGTGCGTAAGAGTAAGAATATGAGCAAACTTTGAAGTTGGTGTATCAGAACTTCTAAAGTGATTCTACTCATTCTTGAGACGAAGTTGATCTCAGCTTTAATTACTCCCCCTTACTTGATACTTTATGAAAAGCACAACAAGTAAGCACATGATGTTCTCCCCCTATGGTAATGCAACCACAAGAACAAGAACCATATGTATTCTCCCCTTATTTGTCACAAAAATATGACAAAGTAGTTTGAGACTAGGGTTTCATACACCTATAAGAACAGGTGAAGCCAAGTACTCGCATATCAAGTTTAAAGATGGTATACTTTGGTAATCTGAACAAAAAGATTCCTGAGTTCTCACCTTATGGAGAAATAAAGATACACTTTCTCCCAATATTCCACAACCACGCTCCCCAAAAAGATTTGTTATTAAGCGCAAGTTCAAAAAGAACTCTCCCCCGTGTGGTGTCATTCAGTAAAGAACAACTGACAAAGACGAACATGGACAAGAACAATTGAATGTTATCCAGTTTTGCTTTGTTGATAATCTCTTTTCCTTAGCCAATTTCGGAAAAAGAGTTATATGATTCTGAGTTTGAGAAAACCCTAAAAATCACATAATCAAAAGTTTCTAAATCGTGAGAAAAAGCATAACTTTTGTAAATAGACACAGCTTTACGTCACTACCGAAGCAATGGAAAAAGCCATGTTTTGCAATAAGTTTGAGGTAGACAAATCAAGTATTGCAAACATCATTAATAACATCTAAAAAGAACTTTTATTAATGAAATAAAGTAGTACATGCTTGAAAAACTCTAAAAAGCATGAAAGGCAAACTACTAAACAGATTTAGTTTATATTCCTTAGGCAAAAGTAAGAACAAGTTCTCACAAGGAACCAACTAATCTGATCTACCAAGAAAAACTATAAGATAACTATGATAACACTGTCTTTAGGCAGATTTGCTCATGGAAGACTTGTCTCTTGTTTCCTTTGCATCATTGAAAACAATCTTTTTGCCATTGACAAGTTCTCTTAATTGTGCTTTCATGAGCATAATCTCAATCAACACTTCTTCCGTCTGGTAGCCAAGCAAATCACAGTCTATCATGTTCTTCTTATGTTGAGGAAAGATTTCTCTGCACCACGTGATGATATCGTATAAGACATCACCATTATACATATCAGCTTCTTCAAAGTCTTGATAGTAGTAGGCAAAGTAGCAAGAAACCTTAGCATCTCTTCCTTTGATCTTAGGAGGAGTGAGGTCTTCATTAACCAGAATTCTCTTCTTCTTACTTCCTGTCATGCGGTACTTGTTCATGGCTTTAAACAAAGTAGGCAAGAAAACACTTGAATGAGATAATCTATCAGGTGTTTGGGTATTTATAAGGAAATACCAAGGAAGGATTGACTCAAATACTGCATACCCAGAGTCCCATCAGGTTTGCATTCTAGATTTGAGTAAATCGAAAACATAGTTTTAGTTTTCGTAAAGAGACATCGATGCAAGCTGGTTAATGAATATTGCTTTCCTCAGTTTCTCGTACAGAAAACACTTTCTCACGGTTCGCGAACTGGTTCGCACCCTGATAGGTCCGATAAGGACTCAGTGTTTCTTCCCATGAGTTTTTTCTCAATGGCAATGTTCTTGCCAATGGGTACTGTATACTTCAGGATGTGAAATCCTATACTAGAGCGTTCCTTATTTTCAGTACCAAAAATAAGGAAGCTTGGTTGACACTAGACTTGAGTGTCTTGGTGAGTTCCTGGAGGCTTACCAGTGTTCCGCCATCGTCTAGAATTGGATGACGTTCCCTTGGAGTTATCATAGAAGTTACTGATGTCATCATGTGACCCAGTGTGGGAGGAACTTCTAGACTTCTTCCTTTGGGAGTGATATTGCTTAGCAATATTAGACAACGCTTTGTGTAACTCTTCTTGAGTGACCAATCGATTAGGATGAGATTGGTTTCTTAAAGAATTGGTTGTCTTATTAGGAGACTTACTCCGTGAGACCCAACAGGTTCTCTTATTCCACGGTTGATTATTATGTCTCCATTTCTCTGTAATAGTTCTGCCATTTTTCATGGGCGAAGATGATCTCTTGTAGGCCTTATTTCTAGGAATCACCCATGAATTAGACCTGCAGAGTTCAGACACGTTTTATAACACAATGTTTAACGTGTGTTGCAGTTGATCAATATGCTTTACCTTCCTCTGACTATTACAGTTTCTTTGGTGTTGTCCTTTCTTTTTACAAAAATGACATGTATTTTCATACCTTTCACCACCATTCTGCTTATCATCATCACTACCCGAGGAATCATATAATGAGGTCACTACATTCGTGGTGACTGAAGGTTTTGCCTTTTTTTTATTAGTGACTTTAGCAGATACAATGACTCCTTCTGATGCAGATGTGACAGGCAGCGGGTTTTTCACATCACTTCTTGAAATCTTTTCTGACTTACCATGGGTTTGGGACAAATCCATAAGTTTCAGATTTTCTTCTTCAAGAGTTTTGCATCTTTCTTGAGTCCTGGCTAAGTGATCTTCTACACTCTTCTTGCTGATCAGAATGTTTTCAATCTCCAAATCGTGTTTTTTCGCAATTTGTTTTTCACGATTTTGACTCAAAGTAAGAGCAGTTTCTAAGTAAGAAATCTTCTCTTTAGACTCTTTGAGTTCTTGAACAACAGTTTCCAATTTCTAGAGTTGTTGTTCAAGGAGTTCTGAAAGCGAACATTCCCGAGTGTATGCATCTTGGAGATCACTTAGACTTTGAACATATTTCTCTCCCAGGGATATATATTCCTCTGTTTGTTCAATCTTGAGGTTTCTGGATGAGGGATCATTCTGGATTATTGCACTTTGAAGTTTACCAGAATTTATTCCAGCCTGTTGTGAGACAGGTGGAGTGGCTACCTTTGGAGTAGACAATCCTAATGACTTTGAGTGGTCAAAGCCTGATCCCTTCATTTTGACGTTACTTCACGAACCAAGATAAACACAGACAGTTACGTCTTTAGTGTGTTCACCCGCTCTGATACCAACTGAAAAAGGAGGGGTACCGAAATACTACCAACTTTTCGTTTTGGCTC
>JAJJMA010328257.1:1119-35391 GCA_023529015.1 Papaver nudicaule
AGGATCATGACGCCAATGAAATGCCTCGGCAAGATTCTACGGGGAAAAGGTCTTGCTACCGCTGAGGAAACAACACCAAGTGACGGCGAGAATGATAAACATATGAAGTTGGCGATCAACAACTCTTTAAAACCTCCAGAGATACAAGTTTTTAAAGATGGTTCTTCATCAATCCAACAACCAGAAGCTTGATTTTCACCAAGTCTAATTCAAGGTTTAAGCCATTGGGAATGTATTTCTCCCAGGATACCTTGTAGGCTACTTTTGTTTTTAATCTTTTTGAGGATCAGATACAATCTTTACTCTACTTCTCCTTGTACAAGGTTTCTGTCTGAATGAACTTTTACTTTATTTCTTTACTTGAAATATATATTTGCTTTGTAGCATATTTTGTTATTTCGGCGATCTTGCCTCTTTATCTTCTGCATAACTAAGCATACCTGGCCCAAATGAGCAGCTAATGGTTATCCATAACATTGTTACTTGTGCCCGTCGGTGATCTATTATAAGTGGTTGGTTAACCGAGAGCCGTCCCCTGGGGAGTGCTCTTGGAGTTTTATATTTTTCTACCATCACTTACAGACCAACAAGTAACACGAAGGGAATTATAGTTCCAATGGCCAGAATTACCGTTACCCATGGCCTTTTATCATCGGAATCCAAGTTAAGCTTGTTATTATTTGCCTCAGCGAGTGATTCTTATCTTAGAATATTTTAGAGTTTTTGCCTTAGTAAATGGCATTTAGTCTTAGAGCTATCTGGCAATTTTTGCCTCAGCGAATGGATTTTTATCCTTAAAGATATTTAACACTTTTTGCGGATGGCTTTTTAGCCTTAGAGGTATTTGGCAATTTTTGCCTTATCGAGCAGCTTTTTAGCCTTAGAGATATTTGGCAATTTTGCCTTAGCGAATAGCTTTTTAGCTTTTAGTGAGAGTTGTTGGTTCCTTTGTTTGGCGAACCTTCTATGCTTATTTACTTCAGCGGTGTCGTTGTGGTGTTTGGTTAGTTAAACGAAAATAAATGACACAGTGAATTGTTAACGGGGTTCGGTGCATAATAGCAAACCTACGTCCCCGGATCTTATTTGTTGTTGTTTACAAAAGCCAATAAGATTTCTTGGATATTATGCCCGCCCAAGACTTCGGATTTTACATATGGTTTTAAGGATAATATCTTTTGATAAACTTGGCATTCCAAGGATGTTCTAATTCTTTGCCATTTTCATCTATCAGTACATAGGCTCCACTTCCTGCTGCACGCTTGACAATATAAGGACCTTCTCATGTTGGTTCTAACTTATTGCAACCCTTTTTCTTCTAGTAAGGCGGGATTTCTCGCAACACAAGGTCGCCTGGCTGCTATTCTCTGGGAATGACTCGCTTATTGTATTCTCTGGCCAATCGCCGATGTTAGTTCTCCATATGAGTCAGAGCGATTAGTCGTTGTTCCTCCAAATCATCCAGCTTTGCCAAGATCAAATCAGTATTCAAGTTCTTTTCCCATGCCTCATGCTTGGTAGTTGGCAACATAACTTCTGGTGGTAGTACTGCCTCTGCACCAAAGGTAAGTAGAAAAGGAGATGCTCATGTTGCCTCTCTGACAGTTGTCTTGTAAGACCACAAGAGATTATGTAAATGTTCACACCAGGCTTTCTTGTGTGGTTCCACTTGCTTCCTAAACCTCATTCCAATGGTCTTATTTGTCGCTTCCGGCTGCCCATTGCTTTGCGGATATATTGGGGTTGATTTTCCCAACTTCACGCCGTATGTAGCCAATAAGTTCTCAATATTGTCGCTGACTAATTATTTTCCATTGTCAGTACAGATATCTGCTGGTACGCCGAACCTACAGAATATATTCTCCCAAATGAATACAAATGCTTCTTTTCCTGTCCACTGCCTTAATGCCTTAGCTTCACACCATTTGGTGAAATAATCAGTCGCTTATGATATATTTCCTTTGTCCTGACCCTGGAGTCAATGGTCCTATAATACCAATCCCCCACTTGGTGAAAGTCTAAGGGCTAAGAACTAAATTTAAAGACATCGCCGGTGCTTTAATCCTTCTTGCAAAGAGTTGACATTTTTTACATCGCCGAGTATATTCTGCAGCATCGTCGTTCATCCAGGGCCAATAATATCCTGCATTTTTACTTTTAGAGCTAAGGCTCGCTGACCGCTGTGATTTCCACAATCTCCTTCGTGGATCTCCTTCAACAGTTTCTTTCCATCCTCCCTTGACACACACCTTAGCAAGGGTCCAGAGAATTATCTTCGATATAATATTTCGTCTCTTAACTCATAGTTCGCCGATCTGCTGATTACTTGGTGTGCTAGAATCTTTTTTCCCGGTGCAGTAAGGTGATCTAGATAATATTGGATTGGGGTTCGCCAATCTGTCTATGCTGATTCTTCCACGTCCATTGCTGACACTTCTCTATGTTCCCTTTCTTTAACTGATGACATTCTTACACGTTCAATTGCTATAGATGTAATTTATGGGTCTGTCATCATAGATGAAATGAATGCGAGAGCATCGGCCTGCCTGTTATCTTTTCTGCAGATATGCCTGAACTGTATACCAGTGATCTTCTGAGCGTACTCCCTAGCCAGTTTAAGGTATTTCTGCAAAGAACTGTCATGTGCGTCATACGCCCCTAAAATTTGGCGAATGACCAACTGAGAGTCAATAGTTAAGCGAACGTTGCTGATGTCCATTTCAATGATGAGTCGCATAGCATGAATTACAGCTTCATATTCTGCTTCATTTTTGTCGCCGGAAACTCTAGTCTGAGTGAATGAACTATCCTGGCTCCTTTTGGTGATGTAAAAACTATGTCAATACTTTTTCCTTCTCTGTTAGCCGATCCATCCACGTACACCTCCCACTGATTTGGGTCTCTCTTCAGAAGCTCTGGCACCTCATTCTCTGAGTCATCCTCCATAAATGGAATATCTTCACTTTCTTCTTCTTCTTCTTCAATTGGGAAATCAGTGAGGAAGTGATGTGTGTCGTTTACCACAACAAATTATCGAGATATTTCCCACTAATTAACAAGTAATACAACGGTAGTAAGGATCGTTCCCACAGAGAGCGATGTAATTGATATGTTATTTAAATCAGCAAAACAATAACAAAGTAAAACGAAGGGGGGTTTGGTTTGAAATCACGTAAACAATATGAAAGTAAATAAAGAATAATGATAAGAAGATGATTAAGAATTCCTTCGCCGTTACCAAGCGTTAGACTCAATCAATATACCCGTTTACCTTTTGTTAGAAACATATATCAACAACCGTAGAATAGCAGGTTCGCTTAGCTATCCCCAAAACTCCTTGTATCACCGGATGACAGGTTCGCTTAGCCATCGGATTTTATCCATCCGAGCCGTCATGAAGTTCGTTCTCAAGGTGTAACTCAGTTGAACGCATTAAGGTTTGTGAATTTAGGTTGATCCCAGCAGTTAAACTCGGTTCGTTCGGCCCACTTACTGGTGTTGTCTTCACACACAATTGCTCCACAGAATCCCTCTGCAAGGTCTCGTGTTCTCTACTTGTGCAAGAATCAAGATACAATTACAGATACCCTAATTCTTACTAGCATTAGAATGATCAATCGAATTATTTGGTTGTACACCCAAACCGCCAAGAGATCAATCATAAACCTTCTAAATAGTAAAAACAATCGACAATGATCAAACTTTAAAACTTCAAGGAAAACTTGTAATTAATCTTGTTTCACGCTTAGAACATTGAATTCATCCCTAATCTACAAAAGAATTTAGCCGCTCATTGAGAATTACAACGAGAAGAAAAGAACAAAGTTCCCCCCAAGGGAGAGGAACCGGTGAAAAACATATGTATCTTGGTGCTTGAGGCCTCTTATTTATAGCCTTCGACCTTTGCAATTCAATTTCCTTATAAATTCCAAATCTCCTAATTTGAACTGGACTTCCAAAGATATGCAGCAAATCCCATCCATTCATCTCAGAAACTTTAACGGCAGCATCACTTAGTCCCTGATTTCACGGCTGGCAAACTTCCCAAAATTCTGTCCAAATCTTTACCGACTTCAAGTTAACGTTAACCCAACTTTCCTTGTTAAACTGAGACTCGAAGAATGTCCTAATCCCTCTGAATCAACACCCATCTTCAATCCCCAAACCCGACAGAACCACAAGACTTTGAAATTAAGTCCAATTCAACTCAGGTTTCCTTTTTCTTCTGGTCTTCTAAATCCACCACAAAGACTCACGAATCCTTGGCAAACCACCTTCTAACCATGGCTAACAATCTTGTTTCAACGAACCCGTAGCCTCCAGCCTTCGAATTGTTCTTTTGAACCTTTGACAATATCCACATATAACAGCAACAATAACCCAATGTGGCTCAGGATTTCTGTCGAACACGTGGTGGGTGTAAACTTATGTTAACAGAGTTGAGTACGATTTTTATTTCTAAAACCTCAAAAATCTCCTTCCCTGCAGCAATCACATTATGTTGCGACACCAACCCAATGCCCTCTTCTTTCCTTATATAGATTTACCTTATTTAGTTTGCATTGGTTTCCTAGTTTAATAGAACTCTTATTATTAGTATTGCTTGCCTAAACAAGCACTCCTGTTAGCTATAAATGCATGGCCTAAGCTTGTATCGAAACATAACTATCAATACAACTTGGTTTATTAAACCTTCTTCTCCTTTAATCTTCCAAACAGAGGTGGTTAACCCCCAACTCAAAGGGTTTTATCCAGGGTTCTTTGTCTTACAATTGTGTTCTATCTAGTGTTTTGGTCAAGGACCCTAACATCTGGATCAGAGCTGGTTACGTTCATACATTAAAATTCGACCAAATTTTTTTTTCCTATCAATATGACAATCAGTGAAGAAGTACAAGTCATCAAGGAAACAATCACACGATTTTCTACAAAGATTGATAATCTTGTTGATGCAATATCTAAGAGTAGTTTACAAGATGAAGAGCAAAGCAAGCAGAGAAAGGCTGAAGAAAAGCAACTGCATGAAGAAGAAAGATTTTCCAGGAGACTCAATTTAGCTAAAAATACGGAAACCCTCACAACAAATCTGACAAAGGCTCTAGCCACATGCATGGAAACTTCTTTACGTACTATACTTACAGAATTTGTTCCACAGATGAATCCACGTCGTGGTAATCCACCACCACCACCACCTCCTCCTCCTCCTCCTCCTGCAGACGCTCATGCTCGAGCTAGTTCAATTAATATCAAATTTCCAACCTTTGACGGTGACGACCCTGACGGCTGGATTTTTAATGTTGATCAATACTTTAGTGTGCACACGGCTGCTGATAACCTAAAGATCAGTATAGCTTCTGCACATCTTAAAGGTGATGCCAATGCTTGGTATCGTTGGAAAAAGACTAAGGTGACAGTAACTACATGGGTGGAGTTTTGCTCTCTTGTTCGTGCTCGCTTTACTCCTGAGAAATTCGTGGATGCTAGAATGGCAATAAGCACCATTGAACAGAAAGGTACGGTTCGTGAACATATACCTGAATTTGAACGCCTGTTAAATTTTGTAGACTTCCCGGAAGATCACCTGATTAATTGTTTCATCCGTTCTTTGAAACCAAAAATTGGTACCATGGTTAAATTGCTTGAGCCACAAACATTGGATGCGGCTTTCAAAAATGCAATAAATCAGGAGGATGCTTTATTAGCTGCAAATTCTGCTCCCAAACAATTTTATCGTCCTCCTCAATTCAGATCTTCAACACCTTCTCCAATTCCTACAACTACTCCAATCAGAAAGAATTCAATACCGCCTGGAGCCAAAAGACTTGCATGGGATGAGCAGAAGGAAAGACGAGAAAAAGGTCTTTTTTTTCAATTGTGACGAGTTGTATAAACCGGGTCACCTATGTTTGAAACCTAGACTGATGATTTTAGACGTAGCACCAAGTGTGGAAGAGTTTGATACTTAATTTTTTGATGTAGAAGATACTATTCTACTGCAGCCTGACAGTGTTCACAAGGATTCAGAACCAACTATCTCTATGCATTCTCTTATGGGTTCTTCTTTCCCTAGAACTATGCGCATCACAGGTTTTTCAAAGGCTCAGTCCCTTACAATCTTAATTGATTCTGGTTCAACTCATAATTTCATTCATCCTGTATCAGCAAAGAAATTGGGTTATTCAATTCCAGTTAAAGAAAACACACTGCGTGTTACTGTTGGTGATGGAGGTCAGTTAGATACTTTGGGTACTTGTTTCAGTGTCCCAATACGAATGCAAGACTACAATTTTACCACTGATTTTCACATTCTAGCTATTAGTGGTTGTGATGTTGTTCTTGGAGTACAGTGGTTGCGCACGTTGGGACAAATTTCATGGAATTTTGAAAATCTGACTATGGGTTTCAGAATTAATGGCGCAGACATTCAATTAATTGGTCATAACTCTCCAACTGTCATGCTTTTGGATAATGTGCCCATGCAACGTTTAATGAATCGAGAGCATTATGGTGTCTTCTTACAATTGTCTGTGACTACTTCAGCATCTACTTCTTTGACAGCCATATCACCTGAAATTAAGAGACTGTTATCTCAGTTTGCTGATATTTTGAGCCTCCAACTTCACTTCCACCAGAACGATTGCATGATCATCGTATACCTCTAGTACCAGGATCTGCACCAGTTAATGTTCGCCCATACCGCTACCCTCACTTTCAAAAGGATGAAATAAAGAAAACAGTGTCTGAATTACGGCAAGCTGGTTTTATTAGGCCAAGTTCCAGTCCATTTTCTTCTCCTATTCTGATGGTTAGAAAAAAGGATGGTGCATGGCGTATGTCTGTGGATTATAGAGCCTTGAACAAGCTTACAATTAATGATAGATTTCCTATTCCAATGGTGGATGAGCTTTTGGATGAACTCCATGGAGCAACCATATTCTCAAAGATTGATTTACGATCGGGCTATCATCAAATTCGTCTTCATAAATCAGACATTCCAAAGACTGCTTTTCGTACGCATGATGGTCATTATGAATTTATGGTTATGCCATTCGGGTTATCAAATGCACCAGTTACATTCCAGAGCTTGATGAACCATATATTCGGACCCTACTTGAGAAGGTTTGTACTTGTTTTTTTTATGACATTTTAATCTATAGTAAAAGCATGTCAGATCACTTAAAACACTTGTCTATGGTGTTTGAAATTTTACGTACAAATCAGTTATTTGTTAAAGAGTCCAAGTGCACCTTTGCCCAACCATCAGTTGGCTACCTTGGCCATGTTATATCTTCTCAAGGAGTTGCAGTGGAGAGTGAAAAGATTCAAAGCATTTTTATCATGGCCAATTCCTACGACAGTCAAGAGTCTAAGAGGGTTCCTTGGTTTAGCTGGCTATTATCGCAAGTTTGTTAAAGATTTTGGCAAAATTTGTGCTCATTTAACTAAGCTGTTAAAAAAGGATGCGTTTGAATGGAATGATGATGCTACTGCTGCTTTTAAAGCACTTCAACAAGCTTTAACTACTACGCCAGTTCTGATACTACCAGATTTTTCGAAAGAATTTTATCTAGAATGTGATGCATCTGGTATGGGATTAGGAGCTGTTTTGATGTAGTCTGGCAGACCCATTGCTTATTACAGCAAGGCTTTATCAGGTAAGAACTTGAACCTGTCTATCTATGACAAGGAAATGCTTGCCATCGTGTCTGCAGTACAAAAGTGGAGGCCATATTTATTAGGCAGACATTTCAAGATCTATACAGATCATAACAGCTAGAAATACTTTATAGATCAACGGATTTCTTCTATGGAACAACAAAAATGGTTGTCCAAATTGTTGGGCTATGATTATGAGATCGTCTTTCGTCAAGGAAAAGAGAATGTGGATGCTGATGCTTTATCTCGACATCCAGGAATTGTCTTTACTGCTATTACTTCTCCAATTTTTTCAGGTGTTTCTGATATCATCCAAGAGAGTAATAATGATGCGGAGTTAAGTGTCATAATTGAACAACTGCGCCGTAATCCTAATGGTAAAGCAAATTATTCTTATACTGATGGTATCCTGCGATATAAGGGACGTATTGTAGTATCATCTACTTCTACTTGGTGTTCTAAACTTCTACAAGAATTTCATTCTACACCTTTGGGAGGTCATTCTGGATATTTTCGTACTTACAAGCGTACTCAACAAAACTTTTACTGGAAAGGGCTTAAACATTCAGTCAAGGAATTTTTTTCACAATGTGACATTTGCAAGAGAAGCAAATCTGAAGCAGTAGCTCCTCCAGGATTATTACAGCCAATACCAATACCTGCAGATGTGTGGCTGGACATCTCAATGGATTTTATAGATGGATTTCCACCCTCCAGTCCTTAGACTTCTATCTTGGTTGTGGTTGACAGGTTATCTAAATATGCACACTTTATAGCTCTTGTGCATCCATATTCTGCTGCTTTTATTGCTGAGATCTTTGTTCGAGAAATTGTACGCTTGCATGGAATGCCTAGAACCATCATTAGTGATCGTGATCGCATCTTTATGAGTAATTTTTGGGAGGCATATTTTTCTCTCCAGAACACACAATTATGCCGCAGTTCAGCTTATCACCCACAGACGGATGGTCAAACAGAGGTAACAAATAGAACTCTTGAATGCTATTTGCGCTGCTTTGCTAGCATTAAGCCAACAGACTGGAGAAAGTGGTTACCTTGGGCCGAATGGTGGTATAATACCAGCCATCACTCAGCTATTCATATATCACCTTATGAGGCTTTATACAGTAGACCTCCTCCAACAATTTCAAGCTACTTACCTGGTACCACAACTGTCAATGATGTTGACCTTAACTTACGAGATCACACATTTAAGCTCCTTAAATTCCATCTACAAGCTGCACAAGCTAGAATGAAGTCATATGCGGATAACCATCGTACTGAAAGGAGTTTTGCAGTTAATGATTGGGTATTTCTTCGTCTGCAACCATATAGGCAATCGACAGTGTCTAATCAAACCTACTCTAAACTTTCTCCTCGTTTTTATGGACCTTTTCGTGTCATTGAAATGATTGGGGAGGTTGCATATAAACTACAATTACCAGCGGAGAGTCGTATTCATCCAGTTTTTCACGTTTCACAGCTGAAACTGAAACTTGGTTCTTCTGTTGTTGCGGAAACAGTTTTGCCTCATGTAGTTGATTATGAGAAATGGGAACCTGAAGCTATATTGGAGCATCAGATGTTCAAGAAGGGCAATGGAGCTGGCACGAGATGGCTTATACAGTGGAAGGATCATTCAAAGGAGGAGGCAACATGGGAAGACGCAGATGATCTGCTATCAAGATTTCCAGATTTTGAGGCTTGAGGACAAGCCATTTTTCAGGCAGGGTGGAATGTTGCGACACCAACCCAATGCCCTCTTCTTTCCTTATATAGATTTACCTTATTTAGTTTGCATTGGTTTCCTAGTTTAATAGAACTCTTATTATTAGTATTGCTTGCCTAAAAAAGCACTCCTGTTAGCTATAAATACATGGCCTAAGCTTTATCGAAACATAACAATCAATACAACTTGGTTTATTAAACCTTCTTCTCCTTTAATCTTCCAAACATAGGTGGTTAACCCCCAACTCAAAGGGTTTTATCCAGGGTTCTTTGTCTTACAATTGTGTTCTATCTAGTGTTTTGGTCAAGGACCCTAACACATTCACACATCAAACCGATGTTCTAATTCATACACGAAGACAGCAATCAAACCCATTGTTTCTTGGTGAATCTTGGCTGTATCAACTTCCTTATTTTCCTGGATAAAAACTAATCCTAGTTCAAGAATAACTTGTACCCAATCTTTCTAACCATCTTGCCTTCGAAATCCCGTCATAACTCTTGACAAATTCCCACCTGAACCCATGGCTGGACGACAACAAGAACCTTGGCAGAAACCTGGTTCAGAGAAGAGAATAGAAAAGAAGGAAAACTGGTCGTTTACTCGACCTAGTTTTGGTTTATAAAGAGCTGGTTCCGTCTGTATAAAAATAAGAACCAGGGCAACCTATTCAGAACATGAGCCGTGGTCTGGTTGTTGGCAGCTCACCTTAGAAGCGGCAGGTCCAGGGTTCGAACCACACTACGTAATATTTTTTCCTTCTCTTATAAACTTTAGCTAGTTGCCCCTTAACAGAAGCGAGACATCAAATAGCAATTCCCGATGTTTATTTTCAGGTACCTGAACTTTTTCGTAATTGTTTTCGGATCCTTTAGTTATTATTTTCAGGTCCTTAGACTTTCCTCTATTTACTCGAAGGTCCCTGTAACTCTTTATATTTATGATTTAACCCCTAGTTTTGATGTTTCTTCTACTGATGTCCTTGAATTCACTACTTTTCGCTAACTTCTTCATACGAATTCGGAATGACTTGATTCTTTCGCCGTTGACTTCGTCTTTCAATTCTCTTCAAGATAGAACCAAGAAAATTCACATTTGAATGAGTAGAACTTGGCCTTTGGCCTTTTTTCTCTTTTTGCTCTTTTGCTCCTTGCTCCTTTAAGCATTTTTTTAGCTCATATTTGGATGATTCAACCTAATAAACGTTACACAATAGAAAACAAGAGTAATGCAATGTATTTCACAAGAAAACTAACAAAGAAAGCATAATCAATTGATGATATTAAGGTGTTTTATGCACCTATCAGGAAATCGGCGATAACCTGAGATCTCTGACCTGTTCTGATTTCATATTTGACGCCGAACTGTTCTATCTGAGCGTTCCATTTAGCAATTCGCCCTGCTCTCTGTGAACTATGCAGAATAGATTCAATAGGGGTTTTTGTTAACACAGTGATAGGATGAGCATGAAAGTAAGGACGAAGTCGCTTAGCAGCAAAAACCAAAGCCAAAATCAGTTGTTCTATTTTAGTATAATTTTTCTCAGCAGGCTGTAAAGTCCAGCTAATGTAGTAGATTGGCGTCTCTCCTCCTTTAGTTCCCACAAGCACTGCACTAACGGCTGAAGAATTAGCTGCAAGATAAACTCTCAATTCTTCTCCATGCTCCGGCGGCTGGAAGGGTGGCTAAGTATCTTTTGATTCCTTGGAAGGCAGCTTCATGATCGTCCGTCGAATTGAATTTTTCTCCTTTCTTTAACAATTGGAAAAATGGCTTGCACTTATCAGAGAGCCATGAGATAAACCTATTAAGAGATGTTAAAATTCCATTGAGCCACTGAACATCTTTCAAGGTTACCGGCGAAGGCGTATTGCTTGATCTGCCACTACACCTTTTTTCGTAACAACATACCCTAAGAATTTGCCAGAAGTGAAGTCGAACACACATTTTGCAGGGTTGATCTTCAACTTGGTTATACGCATATGATCAAATATTTCTCTTATGTCTTGCTCATGATTTTTCTTTACTTTGCTCTTAACTAACATGTCATCAACATACACCTCCATAGTCTTTCCTATCCATTTTTCAAACATATCTTGAGCCATTTTTTGATAAGTAGCCCCTACATTCTTGAGTCCGAAGGGCATCCTTGTATAGCAGAATAAGCCTTTAGTAGAAAAGAATGTTGTATGTCGTTGATCTTCTTATGCTAGCGGTATCTGGTTGTAACCATAATAGCCGTCCATAAAAGATAAGAGCTCATGTCCTGAAGTAGCGTCAACAGTCTGATCTATGCCGGGCAATGGAAAGTTGTTCTTTGGGCATGCCCTATTCAAGTCGCTAAAGTCAATACAAATTCTTACTCCCTTGTTCTTCTTTGGTACCACCACCATATTTGCTATCCACTCAGGATATTGGACTGGTCTAATGATACCAGAAGCTCTCATCTTATCTATTTCAGCTTCCACGACCTCTTTATACGCTGGAGCCAACTTCCTTATACGCTGATTGAATGGCCTAATCTTTGGATCAATGTCTATGTAATTGGTAAAATCCCCATAGGGTAGATTTTACCAAGACACCCACTCTAAACATACATGAGATGCATAATAACATAGACAATATGAGCTTAACAAAGATAAAGAAAGCACAGAGGCATTAATATAAGTTATTAGTATATTAAGCTGAAGTCAGCAAGTTTATCTCATTGATTCATAACTGATTACACCTATCACCTTAATAATGGTTATTTCTCTCACAAATTACAGAGTTCTTCTCCAGATTCTGAGCTAAGGAGAGTAAGAAGGGAAACCCTAGCTTTGTCTCTCTCTAGATCAGCTCCAAAGTTCACTAGGCCAACCCCTCTCTCAGTTGAGATACATCGCCTTATATAGACGTTTTACATAATGAATTACAGCTAATACAAACAACTATGACTCTGACAACATTTGTCTACACTCACCGACCATCAATACCGCTGATCCTTGCTAACACTTCAGCGCATCTACCTTTATTTCGGATAAGACTGCTGACTCGTTTCCCACTCAGTCAACGAGTCAATTCTGACAATGCCACCGTTCAGATTTTTCGTTAAATGCTCAACCATATTCTCAGTTATTGTCGGTGACGTGTCTAATCCCGCTGTGTTTGGTACGCCCTTGCATTCTTCTTGTGTAATACATTGAGATGACCTTTCCTAGACTTGACGCCAATCTCCTCTACTTATTGGTCCGCTGAGATATAACGCTGATAATACTCTATACCTATGAAGTAGTCTTCTCATACAATTTCACTTTTGGGATACCTCTGAAAGGTAATGGCATTTTCTACACCTACATTTTGCCTCTTTCATCTTCAAGATCTTTAGTCGCCGAAGATGAAAAATTAAATCCGCGGAAAATGCCTAGATTCTTTCCCCACCTTACTAGATTGTCGCCACGTCCTTCTGCACGCCGTGAATCTCGGCCATACCTTTTGACCTGATGACCTGCTAAGCCGGTTGGGATGCCCTGCCTATAAATTTCTTATTCTCTTCTAGTCAACCCAGTTTCTTCCCCCAAAACCTTTTTCTTCTCTTCTCTTTCCTCAGAGCTCTGCTTCTAAACCCTAACTGCCGTCTTGCCGCCGCCTGACCACCAGATTCAGCCTCTTCTTTGTTGCTTTTCTTTGTTGCCACCACTTAGAATACTTCCTAGTTAAACTTTTTCCCCAAATCTTCCTTCTCTTTTACTTTTTTTCACATCTCCGGTGACTTTTCACCTCTGCAACTCCCCTTTTTCGGTAGTTCTTCTTTTTCCGATCTTCTTTACTCCTCCCATGGCTTCTACAGACACTACCTACGAACCTGAGTCGCCGAACCATACCCAAGAATCTGACCAAGAAGAGACTTCACAGTCGCCGACACCTAAAACGACTAAGAAGAAATGCTCTTGGAATAATTGGGACGGGTATTGTGCGAAATACCATATTGATTACAAGTCGCCCAAGATTTCACCTCTTGACAGCATTGTATCTCCTGCCGAACCGCTGCTCCTAGATCACATCCGCCAAGAAGGTCAAGTTGAAAAGAATCTCGTCATCTCCTTTGGTCAACTCCAAGCCGGGTATAAATTCCCATTGTATGATCCCTCTGATCCTATTCTTCTGGATATGCTGGTATATGTCGATAAAAGCCCTGCTCAACTTACCGCTAATTCCATACGCATAATGTACGAATGGATTGCCCACTGAAATGGTACTACCAATTATCCAAAAGTTACAAGGAACCCCGCCTTTGTTAAGCCTGAATTGTATAACATAGAGAATTTCAAAGCTCAATATGAAGTCAAACACTGTGACAAGAGGGGTGAACCTTGGGCTTATCGTATCGTATCCAAGAAATCTGTTAAGGATGTCAAGAAATTTTTGAGGGACGTCGACAAGGATTCCTCAACTGCCGCCAAACCTACCGTGCGAGCAAAAACTGAGAACCATTGGAACGAGCTTCCTTGTAAAGTTGAGGGAGCCTGGCTCAAAGGTTGGGAAGATGAACAAAAGACAATCGTCCGAAAAGATTTTCTCCCTGAGCATTCTGATTTTGCTAAAGTTGATTTCTGGGAAGTCCGCTGGACTGAGGAGAATCAATACGTCAAGGAAAATGGCGAATTTGTTGTTGGCGCTAATGGTCACTGGGTAAAGAAGCCTGAGTTTTCTCAAGGAGACGCTAAGCAGGCTGGCAAGGGAACCAAGAATAAGAAGAGAAAGGAAAAAGTTGGAGGCGAAGTTCAGGTAACAAACACTTTCATTAAACTTTAACTATATGTATATATTTGCCTCTGTTTGTTGCCGGAACTGATGGCGATAGTTGTTTCTTTCTCTAGCCGCCAGCCAAGAAGAACAAATAGGAGGCTATGAACAAACAACTAGAAGCCCTTTAGCAGCTCAAAGGCCAAATGCGGCGTCTTCCTGTCTTAGCGTCTTCTGGATCTGTGGAGGACACCGATCCTAAAGTACCAACGGCTTCTGAGAATGTTGACAAAACCATGCCTCAGTCAACTTCTTCTTCTCACAAACCCGATGCTTCCTCCAAGAACAAGAATAATCTCGTATAACCCAAGAAGAAAGGCGATTCTATCAAGCCGTCCAAGAAGAAAGACAATTATGTCAAGCCTAAGGGGGCTGGCGATTCTACTTTTGATTCTACTATTGACACCGGATCCCCCAAGGCCGCTGATCAAGGTAAGACTTTTGAAGGAGTAAAGGATGTACATGAGACTCCTGAAGTTACAAATCGAGAGCCTCTGGTTGAGACTCATCCCAATATTGATACTGATATGAGAGATGCTAACAACTCCGTTGAGAACCAAGTGTATTCTCCCTTCCGTCCAAGTATTGAAGATGAGCAACCTCTTGAACCATCTGCTAATGATGCCGCCAATCTACTTGTTCAGCTACTCTCTCTAGACAACTTGCCTCAGGATCCTTCTTGTAGTAGCTCTACTGAAGGTCAAGTTCCGCTGAACAAATTGGCTAACTCCTTTTCAAAGCTGATTACTCAGGACAAAGGCGGTCCTAACACCCTTTACCTTGAGACCATGAGTAAATTGAGCACTCCTGGATTGGCGCTGAGACCTGCAGAGTTGACTGTCGATGCTGCCAACCTTACTCCCTACGAGCAGCTTTGCAGTGCTGTTTTGGTACGTCATTGCCTCAGCTTCTGCTTTATCATTTTTCCAAGTATTTCTTCTGAATATACTAATCCCTTCACTTCTTAGGAATTCCAACGCAATATTGGCAACATTTCTCTAAGTTCTCAGTTGAAAAAAGAAATTGAGAGGCTCCGCCAAGAGAAATCCACTCTCCAACATCAACTCTCTGAGGAGAAGACAGAAGCCAAAAAACTACGCCGACAGCTGCAGGAAAGGTCTAAGGAGCAGAAGAATCTTCAAGGTTAGTTGTTCTTTTTGACCTTTTCCATGTTACTGCTTTATTTGATCCTTATTGCCGCCAAAACCCTTAGTCCCTATCAACTATAAGGTTGCCAACAACATCATCATAACCGATTGAAGCGAGTCGAAATCGAGATTGACAACCTGGTTAATGCTAACGCTAGGCAGTGTAATATGTTGTTTGATTTTGACAAAGATGTTAAGTGGTACCGCCGAGAGTTACGCAATGTCTCTGACCTTAATGTAAATCTTGACCATCTTCTCAAAGCTTCCGAAGCGGACGTTAAATGTTTTAAGAGCGCTCATGACAATGCCTCACATCTAGCAGCACTAGAGCGTAATCCAAGGAGAAAGCTATCATAGATCATACCAGAACCTCTTCCCTCTTGCAGAATGAAAAAGCAACTGTTTGCTCGATTATCTTCTCAATTAGTTTGTATGTCCGCTGAAAGAGATGCCGCTCGTCAAGAAATTCAGCGTCATAAAGATTTCGCCCAACTCTACGGGGACCGAGCTAGGCAATTGAATGAAGAAAATAACTCCCTTAGATTCAGAATCAAACAAGTTGTGGGTCCTTGTTCTGATCAAGAAGTATTGTGTAAATTGGATCAAATTAACGTTGCCCAAGAGGGTAGTCATATGCATGTGCATGAGCTAGAAGGTAGTTTTCTTAGGATTTTATACTCGCCCCACTCTTTTATAAGTTGCCTCTGTTCTTACTTGCTTCTGATTTATTTCAGAGAAAAAAAAAGCGCTTGAGTCCCAGCTGCAAGAGCAATCCGCTGCCGCTAAAGAGCATGAAGGATGTATTTCCAAGATTGCTCAGCTAGAGGAGCAAGCCAAAGAGCATCAATCATGTGGAGAAAAAATGCATGAGTTAAAGACAGAGCATCTTCAATGCTCTGGTAAGATTACCAATCTTGAGAATGAAGTCAAGGCTCTTCGGGGTTTGAAGGAAAAGTTGGAAACCCAAAATTCCTTGGTTTCCAAACTCCAGAAATTGCGCGACACGCTTCTGACTGGGGTGAATCTCGCCAAGAGGCATGCACAAGAACGAGAAGAGCAACACGCTGAAAATCTGAACATGAGCGGCTTTGTTGTGATTCAGCTATATCTAGCTCAATTTTGCCCAGCTAACAACATTCCCATTCCCAAGGCGTATGCTCCTGATGCTCTTCCTCCAGGTATGGCGGTGGGTACTCCTCCTGCCGCTGAAAACGAAGGAGACGCTGAAGAAGACGAGGATGACGAGAGCGGATTGTAACTGTGTAAAACCCCAATGGTTAGATCTTACACAGTACACCCAAATAAGATACACCAACATACACACAATCATCCCAAAACATATATCAAACATAATAATCATAAGGAATATCAAAGAGATAAGAGTTAGAGATACTTGACAGGATGTTTTTACTTGGTTCGCCCCCATAAGTAAGGACTACATCCAAGGATTATCACTAGTATAAGCATAATTACAATTCTCTCTTTACCTTGCTAATCTTCTAAGCTTAGTCTCTCAAATAAGAACCCTAATTTTAGTCTTGGGCTGTAGAGAGCAAGTGTGATACTTTTCCTCTCTCCGGACCAATCCCAAAATGTGTCCAACCCCTTTCTCAGTAGGTTAATTCACTATTTATAGACCTTTTTATATGGTGGTATACAGCTAATACAAACAAAGTTGGACTGATACTATTTGTCACGACTCGCCGTCATACATACATCGGCGAGCTCGTTCCTTACTTTATAAACATAGACGATAGAATCTTCTAGGGGATAAGGTTGGTGACGCATCCTCCATTGAGTCAAACTAGTCAACCTGACAATGTATCCGTTCTGACTTCTCTTTAATGCACACCTAATAATCACCTAACAATTGGTGACGTGTCTCCACTCGTTGATCCCTTACTCGACGTAATCTTGGTCTCTTCAATGCACTCGCCGAGCCATACTATTCAACCCAAAGTCGTATATCGCCCAGCCTGTTACTCGCTGATCCAGGACATCTCGGCTGTATTCTTTTTATACAGCATCTCATCTAGGATGCTTTTATATCGGGTAGGTATTTTCTACCCTTACACGGATCTGATTCTGAAGAAGAGGAAAGTGATGAGGATGAAGACGACGACGACAATGTCAATGATGATGCTAGTATTCAAGCCGTGCCTCTTCGAGTTTTCAAAGGAAAAGATGTTGCTACTGCTGAAGACATGAAGATCAATGACAGCACATTTGCCGCCGATATGCAAATGGCTATGGATAATTCCAAGAAGCCTCATGAATTCCGGCGTCTCAAAGATGGATCTTCATCAAGCTAACCTCTTTAGTCTATATCTATGTCAAGTTCAAAGTCAAGCTTTCCTATTTTTCATTAGTATATGTTACTCTTATTCTGCACCTTTCCCTGTATAATATTTACTTAGTATCAATGAACCTTTTCTTACCTTTATATGTATCTCACTAGTACAAATCTGGTATGATGCCACGCCAGATTGGCGTTGCCGTATGGTTTAGGTCACGCCAATCACAAATGCTCGTCGCGTGGCAAGTAATCGCGTGTTTTTAGACTACCTTTTCCGCAACGCGAAATTTCGTGTGGCCTTCGGCTATAATTCGCGTGACAAAGCCACCATGGTGCCGAAGCTTTTCCCAAGTGTTGTCCGAAGTCATGTTGTTGTTGCTACCCTTTAGACTCGTTAACTTGCTTCTCATGTGGCTGTTGTTACCCTTTAGACTCGTGAACTTGCTTCTCTTGTGGCTGTTGCTTCCCTTTAGCCTCGAGAAATTGCTTCTCATGTGGCCTATTACTGCACTTAAGACACGCAAAGTGTTTATTTAGCCACGCGAACGAGTGCAATCTCTGGTGCATCTCTCACCCTTCATATTTGATCTTCCACCATCCACGTGTAACCAGGGATACCGTTAATATTTGATCTTACACCATCCACGTGTAGTCATGGATACCGTTAATATTTGATCTACCACCATCCACGTGTAGCTGTGGGTACCGTTCATCTCGGGCGAATTTTGAGGATAAATGATGGATTCTCAGCCGTCAAACAGGATGTGTTCCCAGCCGTCCACGTGTTCTACTAGGTACCGTTCAATTGTATTAGTGGGATGGAACCTCAGCCGTTCAATTATTACCGTTTTTATCTTATTCGATGGGTTTTTGACCGTCAATTTAGATGGATTTCCGACCGTCAATTTAGATGCATTTAAGGCCGTTCAATTTGATGAATTGATGGCCTCTAAGATGCATCTAATGGCCGTTCATTTATATGCCCATTTTTCCGGGTGTCGGCTTGGGTAAGAGACTTGATCTCATAACCCGAACCCGAACCCGAACGGACCCGTACGGGTCATTTACACAAATATAAATTAGAACACAATCATTTTTATTGCTGTGATGATATGAAAAAAGAAAATGTCTAAACTGTGTTCAAATAAAAGCTTGCAAGATAAAATGTTTGGACTTTGCTATCAAAGTTTGCTCACCATCTATCTAAAACATTATTGCGTTTCTCGTATTTGCTTCTGTTCTTTAGATGCTGGGTTCTCCACATCCAGTGGACTACAATTTTGTTGCTGCCTCTTGCCTTGGTACCTGGTACACCTCTGGCTACCATCTGGAACTTGATATTCTGTCATGGCCCTCTTGCTGGTCCCCTTTGGGATTTTTTCCTTTGCAGTCACACTATGTACTTGTGTTTCTCGTTGACTCTCGACATGCTATTTGGCTGCTGATTGTTGTATCTCATGGTCTTTTGGTAGATCCACTTTTCTTTGGTCATCTTCTTTTAGCTCCGCAGAAATAAGCTTGTCAGTATGTTTAACAGGTACTCCGTGCTCTTTTGGATTTTTTGGAGAAGACTCTGGAGTTTCCTGCAGCAAGAGAGTAATATTCAGGATTCATGCATATCCAACGTGAATTCGTTGGTCATGCGAAGACAAGGATAAAATTATTTTCCAACAATGTAACTGTACCAAATTGTAATGAAGGCTGCACACAGCTTAATTGAGTCATAATCAATTAGGTAACCTCATATCTTGAGTTCTGTAATTTTCACAATCATTTTTGGTTCATCTTTATTTTTGTGCATAAGGCACTCATATCCTTATCAGCATGAACGTAGATTGACTAACTATTAAATAAATGTTTTCAAGAGTAAAGCAAACAAGCTAAGCAACCAACCTTAACACCAAAAGTCAAAGACTTTGGCCAAGGAATGACTGAGCCCTCGGCACCTTTTAATTTCACAAAATTTTCAGCTTGTACAGGTAAACTGTAGTTTCCATCGAATACTTCATCGATCTCGACCGCAAAGCAGTCAACATCTGCACATGTTTCAATTAAATGATGGTTTCCTGGTGATCTAAAGGCTCTACCTCTAGCAACGGGGTTCCCATTAGAATCTCCATAAATTCTGCACTCTTTACCCTGCAGAAATATATGGCATATGAACATTATAATAAAAAAATATGTATATATTCAATCAGTGCCTGTAAAATAACAAATACCAATTTTTGTTGAGTTGGCGAAATCTCAGAAACCCTTGGTGCTCCGACTACTTTGACTGCCTTCTTTGGTTGCCCAGATTGAGATATTGTACCCCGAGAACCGGTTCCAGCTAGTCGATCTCCTGCTTCCTGGCTATCTTTTTGCAGCACACCAGTTTTTGTAACCTGCAGCAAGAGGGTAAAGTAGCATATATTCGAACCCGACATGGACTCATTGGTCATGAGAAGAAGCAGGAAAAGTAATTCTCCAACAATGTAACAGTAAGTTAGAATTAATTGTGTACCTTTTTCTTAGTCTTCTCTGGTGGCCCAGATTGGGATTTTGTACTATGAGAACCATTCTCAAGTTGATCAGCTTTTTGACTCTCTTTCTGCAGCACATCATTTCGTTTAGGTACCTGCTGCATTTTTTTTAGGTTATGGTTAGGATTCTTGTAATATGTATTCCCAAATCCAATATGGATTGGCTGACTATCTGAATAAACAGGAAAAATGGTTGTACAGCTATATCAAACATGTTCCACATATCTCTACTTATTAGGTACTCTAATTCACACTAGCATCTGTGTCTCTGATTCATGTAAAGAAACATTCAGCGAACAAAGAACACATAACGCATTACAACTAACCTCAGGAGATAAAAGCTGGGTGCAACTTTGGGGCCAAAGAATATACTTTCCGCGAGCATCATCTAGAGTTTTAATACCCCTGTGTGGAATGGCTAAACAGTGTTTTCCATTTACTATTTCCGACACGAAGATCTTGTAGCACGAAACCGGTGACTGTGATCCATTCAGTTTCCGTTTCCCCTCAAACCAGTAAGCTTTTCCTCTGGCGAGAACGTTTGCCCTAGTGTCTAAGAAGATGTTGCATTTTACACCCTCTACACTTTGAGATTCCATTCGAGTAGCTGAATCTGCTTCTTTAGAATTTTCAATCTGTTGCAGAAAATTTGGTTAACGCAATTTTTGTAGAGTCGCCTGATCAGTAATATTTAGGATTCACGTACACTGGTCCTACAAGGACACAACTAAAATCATTTGTAAGCGTTCGAGATTTATAGGGTTGACAGCATATATTAGTTACCTAAGCTACTGTGGGTTTGATTCAACATATCTATGTCTAACATACTTCTGAGTACAAGCTGGATGAGGCAGATTGATGTAGAAAATTATTCGATGGAACAAAGAAGCCAAGTAAAGCAACTAACCTGAGGTTTCTGAAGAAATGCGGTTTCAGCTTTGGGCCAAGGGATGAAACTACCCTTAGCCTCACCTAACGTTTTAATCTCTGAGCAGGGTATCGGAACTGGGAGATTTTCATTCAGTACTTCATTAACCTGGACTCTGAAGCAAGCGATCTTCACTTCTACTCCATGCACTATCACCTTTTTGGCATCAGACAGAAAAGTTGTACCTCTAGCAACGATGTTTTCCCTATAGCTAGACCAAAGTTCACATTCTATGCCCTGTATAAATACATGACATACGAACATCATAAAGAGAACACGTACACAAAACAAAATATAAATTTAAATTCCTGGAATAAGATAATGTATATTACTTTTCCTAATCCTTTATCGCCTTGTCTAGTTGCTGAACTGTTAGATTCCCGAGTATATGGAGGAGTCGGAGACTTCTGTTTAGATAGTACAGACTTGGGGCTAACGGTCACCTAGAAGAGCCTTTCTTAGGTGGAGCAGAAGGTTTCTTAGTTGAAGGGCCTTTCCCATTTGTAGCAGACCGTTTCTTATTTGAAGAAGCCTTCAGTTGTTCAGATTCAAGTTGCTTTCTTGAGGATTTTTTAGTTGAATGCATCGCATCCTCAGATAGATGGATCTGTTTTCCAAGTCCATCACCTCCCGGTGAAGATGACGGGAGACTTGTCAAACTTTCTTGAAGCGTGAAGTTGAACGATGTAATGAAATTTTAGATACTGCGTGCCAAATCATTGACAAAGTAAATATAATCTCATTCGCATACCATCTAATGGATCAGTTAACTTACTTTTGGTCCATGATTTCTGATCAATTCGGAAGCAATGAGTGGTACTGGTATTCCTTGAGCAGCGAGGTTTGATGCTAACGACTTCAGCGACATTACCAACTGGGTTATTAGTGCATCCTTAGAGTCCACCTGTTTCCTCAGTTGATCGGCGGTAGATTTCACGGGTTGCCTTTTCCGCTTGTCAGCATTCCAGAACATGCTCGGGCACACTCCAAAGCCGGCCCCTTTGACACGCCCGCCTTTATCCACTCCGATCGCAAGTGTCACGGCATCCTGATGCGTAGGAACCTGTATAGTTCCCTGTTGAATCTGATTTCGATAATGCTTCTGTGCCCAATGTAGAGCTGAAAAATTTAGCTTAAATTCTGGTTTGAACATTGCGAATTTACTTCGACGAAAAAAACATTATCAATTGGGAAGTGGGGTATTCTTACAAGTCGCTCTACCGCAGCTTTAGTTTGAGTATGTGTGATTTCAGCCGTGCCCTTATATCGGCGTCCCAGGTCCCACATCAAAGACCGGTTGGTAAGTTGGTCAGCGGTAACTATGCCATCTTTTAACTGTAGTTATGACATCAAATGTTAAACAGCAGGTCATTTCAAAAGCATGTAATGCAGCAACAATGCAGCAAAGTGTATAATACGACAGTTTCGTAGAGGGTCGAGTCCCTCTATCTTTACGAGTTGCTGCATATGTGAGACCCATATAGCAAAAAATGAAACATAGGTTAATTGAACACAAATATTGCCAGTTTTTAACTTTAAAAGTGTGAAGTATGATGAAGTATGATTACTAATTTCTTTGCCATGCCCGTGTATCCTCCTCGTCCAAGCTTATGTGGGTAGTATTTGGAATGAGATATTGACTCTTTTGCTTTTTTGGATTTTTCCTTGCAGCACAGACAAACGAATCTTTGTCAATATGTTGGACTAGGAAATAATAAGCATAAAAACGATGAAGAAAAAAATATGAAGTGCATTCTCTAACCTTGAAAGCATCCGAAAGTCTGTATTTCACAAACGCATCCCAGCATTTTTGGTCAATTATAAGCTTATACTCTTTGGGGACTTGACGTAGTGCTTCTGGGTCATCCTTAAATGGAAGTATATATTTTCTGGCTAATTTCCTTCTGAAGTCCCGAAGTTGCGCAGTGAGTTTAGACATAATCCGACGCTTCATCGATTCATCGACTATGTAATAAAGCTACCATAACATTCAATGGAAAATTAGTAACAGGTACACAGTATAAACGATGAATAAAGATAGCGATAACCTTGGATATGAATATAACTAGCTGTATACCTTTACTTTTTCCCACAAGAAATCTTTTTTCTCCTTTTTTACTTCACGCCAGCAATTATATCTAAGACCGCATCTTTTCCTGACCAAGTCGCCAAGAAAACTTCCAAATTCTGTACTATGATCACCTACTGGTCTACGAAGTTCATCGAAGTCCAACTCTCTTCTTTTCGCGTGACCTTCTCTAAAATCTTTGTGGAGTTTTAAAAGCCTTGTCCTTCCCCTGGCTTTTCTATCCTCCGGAACATCTCGACTTTGCCCCGCTTGTGTACTATGAGTTTCAACTACTGCAGTTTCTACTTCTGATCCATCTTGCAAAGGTCATAGTTCATCTAAGTCCTCATCAAACATTTCATCTTCTTGGATCACTGTAAATATATAGCAGAAACAAATTATGAAACATGATTTATGGACAATTAAAAACAAACCAGGACAATATTACAAGCATTACCGTTCGTATCTTCAAAATATTCATATTCGTCAAAGGGTTCATCCCATCGTCCAGCTTTGAGTGGAGTACCATCTAAATCCATTTCTTCAGAATCTTCTTCTTCTTCAGAATCTTCTTCTTTTTCTTCTTCTTTTTCTTCTTGAGAATCTTCTTTTTTTTCTTCTTCTTCATAATCTTCTTTTTCTTCTTCTTCTTCAGAATCGCAATTATTCCCATTGTACTTGTCATTTTCACTTCCAAATCCAAATTCATGATCTGAGTTTTCTTCAACATCCGCCATGACCGTGTATCTGAAAGTACAACATATGTAGGAATATGAGCTTGTGTTGGTAAAAACATTAGCTAAATCCAACAGCAACATGTTTAATAATTATAAGCCCTGCTTTTCCATTCAAGGAAGCCCTTGTAAAGAACACAAATACGTAGTACATACTCGTTGAAAGATATAACTTGAAAGCAACCCATGATAACGGCGAAACTAGTTCTTTAACACAGAAGAAATTAAAACCCATGACATGTAACGTGTGATTGTACTAAATTATCATAACAAAAAACAAAAAAAAAAAAAGTACCACTTGCGATTAACCTAAAATGTATATTCAAATCAAAGTAGCCATTCCTAGATCCAACCTTTACATATACAACAGGAGTCAAAACCCATGATATTTAACATGTAAATCTATGATATATGATAAACAGTAACTAGTTTTTCCGCCCAAAACATCATTGATACAACAACAAAGATTCAAAACAACCCATGATTATCAGTTACTTGTCCATATAAAAAATAGAAAACCAGATTCAAAACAGTCCATCATTGTCAGATGCATGTGCATTGCTACAATATAAATCGAGATCGGGTTTAACAAATCATACCAGCAGTAAAGGTAAGAGCTAATAATAGTTTTAGGGTTTCAAGAAAAAGAAAAATGAAAACGATAAGATGAAGTTATCGAGATGAAAGTTCTAACTTACCTTTAATTTGAACTTATACCAAAGCACCGGGCAGGAATAATCCCGCCATGAAAATTTTCGTCTGATTTTCATTCTGCGGAAAAGAATTTTTTGCTGAAAATTTTGGAGGGTTTTCTTCTTCAAAATCTAAAAAAATGTTTCCACAAATTTTGTGTAACCAACATGGTTAGTTACCCTAATTTTCCGATTTCCAGCCAATAATAGATCAGAGAGAATATCGGGGTAGTTATCACTAATATATTTTTAGAAATGGTCTCCCGTAATTCCAAGATATACTCCCGTATTATTAATTGTCGCTACATTTTAGCCAAAGTTTCTTTTCAAAAATTTGCAAAAAAGGGAGGGAACAGTTTGAATTTTCGGATTGGTTTTAAGTATTAAGATATCCCTGAACTTCCTGAGTTAGCCTCGATTTTTCTTTATCTCCGCCCCACTTTTGGGCGCTCACAATCTCAACGGATTAACTTTTTTTTTTTTTTTTTTTAACAGTAGACCTTGACCTCATATATTCATTATCATTGAAACAGTACAATGTGATCCCAAGGCCTTCTCATGAATAGGCATACCAAAGCATGAGACGTACAAAACATTTGTTACAAACTGAAAAGCATACTGTAGAAGGTGGCATGACTGCCATAGCTTTCGTAAGCGCCATGACCAACTCAAGGAGTGGTCTGATACGTTGAGAATTATCCTCACCACACCTAAGAGGACAGTGTGTGAGTATCCGACCTTCATCCATGAGAGTAAAGACTCCGAACTGACAAACATGACAGTGCAACATTCTATTCACATAGGCTAACTAACTATAGACAAGAACCTGCAACATAAAGCCGAAGTATGTAGTAATCATCAAACCTATCCCAAGCACAAGCCAGATTGTCCAAAAAAGAATCCAGCAGCTGTGAAGATGCAGTTGTGGATTATGGAATTGAGCCATCATTATTTATGCGAATGCCCCGCATCAGTAGGCACTCGAATTGTAGTTGATAGTACTTCTGCAACCTCAATCTCATCATGAGAGAAATCATCTTGTGAGATTGAAACCTTCCTTCCAGCATTGCCTCCCTTCTGGTTTAACCTTTGTGAAGAAGCTGGTATTGCTTCTCTGAATTCCTCCTGAGAATCCTTAATGATAGGGAATATATATGTAGGGGGTAAGTATGGTTATACAGAGTCTCATTCAATGAGATGTAATGCTGCTCATAAGTGCTTGCATCATCCCCTTTCGAACGACGGATTATAGGTACTTCAGCTGGAGACATACATGGTGAAGGAGAACGAACATCAAGTAGTTCATTTATGTTCCTAATTCTTCGAGTCTTTGATGAAGAAGGTGCAGCAGCAAAGTCCAAAGGAGGAAGTTGGTCTCTTGAATCTTGATTAAATCTCCTGGTGAACGTTTGAATTGGTTTTTCACTATGCGTATGAGAGATATTCACCAGAGGTCTCCCTTGAATCATTGAGATGGTAATATTGACATGAGCATCAATTAGTTGAAGATACTCAGCAACCAAATGCTCATATTCTGGTTTGAAGAAGTTCGACATTGGAATAGAGTCTCTGCCAGTCAACTGTGAGTTTGACTCCTGCTGGTCCAGCGGACGTTTGCCCTTGTCACTTGAAGGAAAGCCCAGAACCAATTTATCCCATTTAGGAGTTGGGCTTGGACTAGGGGAATGGCCCATTGGATTTGATATTTGTTGAACTGGTTCTGAAGAAGCGGTTCCGGAGCAGGACACGGGTCTAGGACCAAGAATAGAAGAGGAACCAGCTGGCGTAGTTTGCGGACAAAACAAAGAAGGTTTGTTAACACGTACCCCTGAATTTTCTGACATACCTGACAGGTTTGCAGACTGACCGGCCAGAGTAGATTCTCGGTCAGACATTTGTCTTGTTACATGCAACCAGACCGAAGGCTTGAGAGGGTTACATCGCCGAGTTGACTCGTAGCACCCGTGAGTCGGGAGCTGATTTTTCTGTAACGGTATGAACCCAGAAGAACGATATTCAGACGAGTCAGCACCCGAGGTTTTTGAGTCAGCTGTAGCCTTGACTAAGGAAGAAGGTGATGAAGATTCATCCACACAAATCGGATCCGTGCTTGATTCTCCCCTCTGATGATCAGATAGTCGACGATTCCCAAATGGGTGAGTCAATTTCATTTTACTTCCCACCATGGCCAATGGATAATCTCTGTTGGTCATCAGAAACTTGTACAGAGCTGGTTTAGGCGTAATCACACAATCCACTGTTTGGTGTGTGATCATTCCACAATTTTTGCAAACAGTGTGGAGGTTTTCATATCTATAAGCTGCCCATGAAGGTACTTCATCCCTGTAAAACACATGTCCCGGCCAAAAAGGAGTTAACAGCTTCATCAGAATTTCAACTCTAGGGTTAGGAAGAGTAACATCTACCGATAAAACTGCTCCTACATGACGTAGTAATCTCTAATCTTTTGTTCAGTACGGTCATCTGCAGGAAGGCTATGAATCTGCATGAAGAAAGTAGCCATAGAGAAGCAATTTTGTGGTTAAGCTTGGTAGTAAATCCAATCTTCTACCAGAACATTGTAACAATATATACGCCATGTTTTGAATTGCAAAATCTTTTTCTTTTCTTGTGCATGCAGCATGGTAAGTTTGAAGATGCATGAGACTGATGTTTAGATTAAATCCTTTATCGTCCAAGGCTTCCAATACTTCTTAAGCATCGTCTTAAGAGAAGAGACAACTATAGAAGGTACTAGAACTCTAACCGAAATACAGAAAGAGTCTGGGTGTTGGAGCATTTTCTCGGTAAGAGAAGATATAGATGAGAGTGAAAGTTGGGTCGTCTGAAGAAAGAAAAGGTTTAGAAGAAGTAGTTGAATTCTTTTTGAGTTGAGATTTTCCTCTTTTGGTTTTGATTTGGACAGGGGAAAGTGATTTGAGGGGATTGTAGTGAAGGTGGAGTACGCAGAAAAGGTGATGAAAAACACTTTGAAGACGGATTTGACGAGGTAGGACTGTCTTTTTTATTTTTGTTTATTCTCGGTTTTTTATTGTAATAATTGGTGAAATCTCGAGCAAATTTCATGACAGAGCAACAGACCGCATGCAACCTATATAGAGTAGAGTTGAATGAACTAGACAGTAGGGGAGAGTAAAGACAAGAAGGAAGAATAGGTTGAGCATGGGGAAGAAGCTTTGTCAGGAATGGATTAAAGGAGAAGACGAAGGCACAAGGAATTATGATGAGAAGTAAATTAAAGCAGGAAAGAAAAGATTGAGCAATAAAGAGGAGATTGAGCAGAAGAGAGAAGAAGAAGACAGAGAGAAGGAGATAATTACCAAGACAAAGAAACAACAAACAATACCAGAATATAATATGCATGTGGATTTGTAGCTGAGGATAAGATAAATGGATAGTTTATTGAGGAAATTTAAGTGAAGTGGAAGGTAATTTCATGATGAAGATTCATAAAGACTAGAAGAAGAATGAAGTAAAACTCTGATCGTGAGATCCGACAATTAAAAAAAAATAAAAAAAATAAAAGAAAATCATTTGAAATTACTCGGCTACTCGGGATTAATAAAATAGTGTCACGAGAAAATACATAGACAGAATAAAAACATGGAAAGAGACCATGAATAGAAGGATGGAAAGGAATACTAAGCAAACACTTGCTAACCTACAATCAAATGCTATTTCTTTAGTTTTTTGGATGGATACTCCAAATGTTGTTCATCCGGTTGTGATAGCATCCTAGCTGCGTTTCTCGGTTTCTTTGCCTTGCCTTCTGGAGTTGAATATACCTTGCGAGCCCTAGCAAACCTTTTCGGTATCTCTTGTTGTGATTTCTCCATTGCATATTTGAAACCCGTCGTACGACTGTCTTCATGTTGATAGGCTTTTGTTTGCTCCACATCCTGTGACTCATTCAGTAGTTCATGCGTCGAAGACAAGATATTATCGGTCTCAGGCATTACATCCAAAGAGACCCACTCTATTGGCCAAGCAATTGCCTTTCCCAATGCCTGCTCTAATATTTTAATACTTCCTGTCCGTACGGGTAAACGATAAGTATGCATTAATACTTCATCAATGAGGACTCTGTGGCAATCAACATCTTCATTTGTTGCAGGTAACTCCTTTTTTCTCAGTAATTTGAATGCTCTACCTCGAGCAACAACATTTGGATTGGAACTTGACACTCCTGACCAGAGCTTGCATTTTACACCCTGCGGAAATATGTGCCATAGGAACATCAACAATATTTATTCAAGTAACTAAACAGAAAAAGAAAAAAAAAGTTACCTCCATATTTGGCGCGGATTGAGATTCCAACTGTGGACCATGTGCCTTTGCTGTCTCCTTGCGCTGCCCAGATTGAGACTCCTTTCTCTGAGATCCACCTCCAGTTGGTAGAACATTTGCTCTTTTTATATCCTTGTTTTGCCCGAATTCGGATTCTTTTCTCTGAGATACCTTTGCATCAATATAGTAGTACGTAGTAAGTAATTTTCATGCAGATTATATTCCGGAACCAAACTGGAATCCATCGGTGATGACTCGTGTGAAAACACAAATAAAATTATTTTCCCACGACAAACAATCCAAGCAACTAACCTTTGTACTGAATATTATATGAGATTTTGGCCAGCCGATGATAGCGCCAGCCGCTTCTCCCAGATTATCACAACTCGTATCGGCTATGGGTAAACTGAGTTTCTCCTCTAACACTTCATTAACCTGCACTAAATTGCAAACAATCTTGTGCTCGTTCTCCCCACCAACCTGAATAGTTTCCTCAATTTCCTTTGCGATGAAAGCTACACCTCTAGCAACAATTTTTTCCCTTTCTTCAGAATAAAGGTTGCATGGTATACCCTGCAGATACACATGGCATATGAATAACATATAAAGAAAACACCAAAACAAGAAAGATATAAATGACTAGAAAAGGAAAAATATAATAACTCTTCCTAATATGGCACTCTCAAATCCCTGATCTGGTACAAAAGATCTTCCTGTTTTCTTTATTTGTGTACGTTTCCCAGTCAAAGATTTTCCTGCTGGTACTGTCCTCTCAAGATGTGGATTTAAACGCTTCCCAGTATTACGTCGATTGGAATGGTTGCTCTGATCCAGACATCCTTGTGCAGTATTATCCTGAAGTGTTGAAGGTGAACATTGTTACCAAATCTATTTTCTTAAACACTGTCTGATGAGTGAAGATACTCTTACCGTTGTTCCAGAATCATCCGGTATATTAACCACATCCCTCAGCCAAGTAACTACTTGAGTCAGTATATTAACCAGTAATCCTGTCTGCACCGGTGTTAACATTTCCCCTACTTCTTGATCTCGAAATGGTTTTTGCTTTGATCTAGTAATTATGAAAAACATGTATAGGTAAAAGTACAAAACCCAGTGGGGACCGCACTATATATGAGACACAACTAGAACGGAAAATGAACCCGAAAATCAATTGAGCAGCCAGGGTTGACAATGCCAGATATATAGTGCGGTGTATAATAAGACACTGACTGGCAAAACAAGAAACAAGAATAAAAAGTAAACCTAGGTTGACAGCAATCCATGATTAAACAAGTGAAACAACTCTTGAAAATTATATTGTATCAACAAAACAAAGCTTCTATGGAAATATATAATGAAGAATGGAGTCTAAAGATTTCTAGTGTAATATGGGAAATCTTGAAGCAGACACGCAAATGTGTCTTTGGTGGTATGAAGCCTAATCTACCAAAAAATTCTTTGCAAAAAAATAAATAAATAAAGTACCATCATTTGTATTCAATTGTGAACGGGTAAGAAACCTAGATAGTAACATCACTTGTATTCAATCGTGAACGGGTTGCAGAAATAATACCATATGCCCTATTTCCATTGGTCCTGCCTTCCTAGACACTCTACAAAAACCATTGATGCATATAACTTAACCCTAGAATATCATTTTGATACACCAACCTTTATTGAAAACAGCCTATGATTATCAGAATATTAATTAAGGGCAACATCTTGCATAATACAAAAAGAGACAAAACATGACTGATATTAATCGGGAACGGGTTGAAGAAATAATACCAGTATAAGAACCAGCCAGAGAAAAGAGAGATGAGTAGGAGTAAACTTATGGTTTAATAAAAAGATAAGTCTAGTTTTTATAACCGAATGGATAAAAAAAAGTAAAACTTAACTTTAAAATGGAGCCAAAACACCAGGCGGGAATCATCCCGCTCTTAGAATTTTCGTTTGATTTTCATACCGCCAAAAAAAAAAAAAAAATTGGATGAAATTTTGTGGAAGAGTTTTTGATCTTCCGAGAAAGTTTCAAGATCTCATTTAACCAAAATGGTTAATTTCCGTAAATAAATTAGAGAGAATATTCGGTGGTTATCTCCATCGGTGGTTATCTCCATTAAGTTTGGGGAATTTGTTTCCCAGCATATTGATATTCACTAAATTTTAGCAAGAAATTAGGAGGATCCACAGGAATTTTGAATTTTTGGTTTTCATCCCGCCAAAAAAGTTCTTGGTTGAAATTTCGTGGGTTCTAGATTTCGTGTATCCAACGTGGTTAGTTTCCCTAATTTTTAGATTTCCAGCCAATAATAAATCAGAGAGAATATTGTGGTGGTTATCTCCATAAATTTGGGGCATTTTTCCCCCAAAATATTGATTATATATATATATATCAATTTTCACTAGAATATAGCAAGAAATTAGGAGGATATGGATTTTTGGTTTCTAAGCGCAAGACATATGTAATGGACACAACATGTAGCAGGGAGCAAGATAAAAAGGTAGGTCACAAATTTTGGATGAATCTGCATCGGGGTGGGGCTCATTAAATTATACGAGTACCGGACTAATTGGGTTTTTGTATACAACAAAATAAAACTCTCTTAACATCCATACTCTGAGCCATAATGAATGATGTTGTTGCCAAAAGCATGATAAGAAGCTCCCCATGTTCTTGAAATAGGAATAATAGGAGACACATCATAATGTTTTAATTTGTGCTTCAACTAAGATTCCAACTTCTTGGAATACCTGTAGGAGTAACATGAGAAACATCGATTAATTTCGTGCTTAGGCGAAGATTCCAAAATTTTTAGAATACCCCAGTAGGAGTAACATGAGAAACATCGTCAAGTTTCGTGATCGTCAAGCAGGATTAATAAGAGAAACATCGATTAGTTTACTTAGTCGATGAAGATTATTCCCAACTTGGAATACCCAAGAAGGAATAATAAGAGAAACATCGTCAAATGTCGTGATTCGGCAAGATTCCAAACTTCTAGTCGGAGTATATATATGAGAAACATCGATTAGTTTCGTACTTTGATCGGTGAAGCTTCCCAACTTCTTGGAATACCCCACTATGAATATTATGAGAAAAATGCTTCAACGAGGATTCCCAACTTCTTGGAATACTCCAGTATGAATATAATATGAGAAACATCGTCATTTTTGTGCTTCTCGACTTTTTTGCATACTCCAGTAGGAATAATATGAGAAACATCGATTAGTTTCGTGCTTCGATAGGTGAAGCTTCCCAACTTCTTGGAATGCCCCACTAGGAATAATATGTGAGAAAAATCTATTATAGTTTGGTGCTTCTATAATATGATGAGAAACATCGTCATTTTTGTGCTTCTCGACTTTTTTGGATACACCAGTAGGAATATATAATATGAGAAACATCGTTAATTTAGTGCTTCGACGAAGGTTCTCGAATTATTCTGATACTCCAGTAGGAATAATACAAGATCGTCAGGTTTTGTGCATCTCCGAAGATTCTCAACTTATATACTGTGAGTCAGAAACTTCGTGCGAACACAAAACCACTCCCTAATTTGCCATACTCTACGCCAGTATCTTCCCGGGAACACTGAGCATACCCATTTATGGCAAATCTAAGGTAGAATCTTTAAAGAAACCTTAAACATGTCCATTTTTGGCAAATTCGAGTAAGAATCTTTGTCTGAACACCAAACCACTCCCTAATTTGCCATACTCTAAGACAGGATCCTCCAGGGAACACTGAGCCTACCCATTTATGGCAAATTTAAGGTAAAATCTTCAAAATTTAAAGAACTCCGACGATGACTACGACTACTTATCTATCCTGGCGGATACTAATCCGTCTCGTGAACCACAAACAACTGCAGTCGAGATAAGGTTTTACTTTACCTGCGTAGCTTGGGGTCTACATTCGTTCTATAAGAACGCTTGTGGACATTATTTCAATTTTTAGAAAGTCAAATGTTGTACAAATGATTGGCTGAATTCCTTTTTCAGAAAGTTGTATGATTGGGTGGAAAAAATCAAATATTATCAATTTACTATTTTACCCTCATGAGGGTCCACCATGTTATGGTATCTTAGTTTTGTAAACGGATCTTTTTAGGTAACTTCTATACTTTAATCAACCATAAGTTGGGTCCCACTTGTACTTGAGATGGGTGGTGGTTTAGTAACAAGTGTACTCCCATAAAAGGATGGCTATTGTGAAAAGGACCTCATTTTGTAGTTTGCTTGATGTTCATGGAAACAGGAGACCAAGAGTGCCGCCAAGAAGACGAATGTGAATGTAATGCTTTTACCTGACTGAATGAAACTGAAATTTACAGGTCACTTCTGTCAGTGAACAAAGTTATGGGCTGTCCTTCTTGGTGCTGTTAGTAAATTAGTCGGGTGCTGTTAGTTTTCTGTTTTGTTTCTCTCTTGTTTCTCCCTTCTGTCAGTGAACAAATTTGTTTGAAATTTTTGTCTCGAATTTTTGTATCATTGTTTTGTCTGCAACTTTAACTTAAATGTTGGCCGGATTTTGGCCGGTCAGCCGGATTTTGCTCCAAAGGCTGAAAATCATATTTACAGTGAAGATAAGTCAACATCAAAGGCTTATCTGTCATCATGATGTAAGTATGAGTAAATTTTTGAATCACACCATTTCCCTCTGAAAATCACTCAATCAAATTAAATATTCAAATTCATAAACTGCAACTTTCCATTAAATCAAACTTTTGATTCAGACTTCATCAAAACTTAAAAAGACAAATTCAATACATAAACTGCAACTTTCCATTAAAGCTTCAAGGCTATTTACAACCCAAAAAATTAATTACATCAAAAAATCCATTCCATTACAGATCAAAAGCTTTAAAACCACATTCACAAGATATCTTCCATGAACCCCAAAATACCAAAATATCTCCCCTCATTTCCATTCACAAGCTTCCCAGGTAATTTTTTTGCAGGCTACTTCGCATCATAACCAATTACCAACATCCATTTCCTTATAACTTCCCCCAAAAAACCACTCACTTTCAACCATAAAAACAGAACAAAGTATAAACAAGAGAAAGAGAGAAAGACAAACTACTACCTGCCGTCTCCAAGAGGAATTTTCTTTCAAGCTTCAGTTGAAGCCTCTCTTGAAGATAGATTGCAAAATTTGGATGCATGGCTTCCTGAATTTGGTCTGCTACGAGGGAATTCAATCATCCTCGTCACCGTCTTCATCATCACCATCGCTCATATCCTCGGCACCGTCTTCATCATCACCATCGCTCGTATCCCCGGCACTGTCTTCAGTTGATTCATCAGAGATCTCATCGTCTTCACTTATCTCGCCCAATATATCATAAAAATCCTCAGGATCAATGTACTCATCATCCGAAGAGGCTGGGGTTC
>JAJJMA010328264.1:0-23616 GCA_023529015.1 Papaver nudicaule
CCTTCTCTATTGAATAGAGAAAGGGGAAGGAAGAAATGGCGAAAAAATGGCAACCACGGTGGTCTTAGCTATTTCGAGACGGAAATTGGATTTCCGCAGCTTTTCTGTGCGGAAATCCGATTTCCGTAAAAAAAATTCTATGGAAATCCGATTTCCGCACAGTCAAAGCTTGACTTTTGACCGGCGAAAATCCGATTTCCGTAAAGAATAGGTTTCTAGACAGGAGAATTTGATCTGCAATGGTTTTGAGTGAACAAGTTTTGAGAATTTGAATTTTGTTCAATCTAAAAGAGTATGTTGTCAACATATATATATGCTTTGTTTGTATCCTTCAATTTGAATTTTCATAAAACGACTCTGAATTGTTTAAATAACTCAACATAATTTTCATTGATTTAGGAAAACAACTACAATACAATTTAAAGTCATAAAAACGAAACAAACTACATTGCAAATTCATTGGTTAAGGACTAATTATCTTGAGATTCATTATCTTGAGATCCATCTTGAGATTGAGATTCATTCAAATTCGTATTTGCCAAAGTCCTTCTCATAATTTCCTGACGTTTGAGACGATACCACGCTTGAGTTGTTGGCGAACAATTACGTATATCCTTATCAATGATTGCCCTATCTTCCACCTCTTGTTTTTGACGTGCCAATTCTCTTTGCGTTTCCAAATATCTTTCAAATAGTGTTGCTTGTCGTTCATCACTCTCCTTCTTAAGCAAGACTTTTTTCTCCATCATTTCAATTAGCTTAGAACTCGCATCACTCATTGTTGAATCTTGAGATCCTGGTGTCTCCGGTGTTGTTGGAGTCTTGCATCTAGTTGAGCGACGTCTTTTGGTATCTCCATCTTGACGCTTGCGTTTTTCGGTTGAAGTTGTGGCTACCGTAACTTCATTATCTTGGTACAAAAAATGATGGTCGAAATTGGGTTCTTCTCCTATTGAAATTCCCGTAGGAATATGAGTAGGGGTGGAAGTTTGAGGAACATAAGGAAGTTGGGAGGAAGGAGATTCAAAGTTAGCTTGAGGTATATAGGGAGATTGGGAGGAAGTCATAGGAGGTGGAGTAGAATATAAATGAGTGTTGAAAGGAGGGTTGGGAGGAGAGGTGGAGTATTGAGGATGGGATGAAGTGTGGGGATGAGGGGTGGCTTGTTGAGTATGGGATGAAGTGTGGGGATGAGGGGTGGCTTGTTGAAAGTTGTTGAAAGGAGACCGAGCGTTAGAAGGAGTGGAGTTTTGAGAGCTATCACCATCATCCAAGTCGAAATTATCACCTCGATGACGAAATGCACTCAATTGAGAGCGTAGAAGTTTGTACTCATCCCCAAATGCAAAGATCTTCTTTTCACGCTTATAATACCCTTCTCTTGCAAGCATACACTACAAAAATCAAATTTGAAGTTAGTATAAAGCAATTTCAAATGATTTAGAAATTTGTCGAGCAAACAACTTACTAAGTTCTTGTAATCCATATCCGGATTTTGTGTATGAACCTCCTCTAAATCTTTTAGAAATTTGTCGACCTCGCACTTAATGATACTAAATCTACCGGAAACGCATTTTCGATTGTGAGGATTTCCTTCCATCAATCTAACAAATTCATCAAGAACAAGTGGCCAAAAATTTTGTTTTATACTCACTTTCCAATTTCCACCCTTCTCATACTTAATATATGCATTCACAATAGCTAAATCTTCGGTTTTGTTATAATGTTTGGCCATTTTGAAGAAGAAGATGATGAATTGAAGAAGAAGAAGAAGAAGAAAATCAATATGATGATGATTTGAAGTAGGTTTGAGAAGAAGTAAATCAATATGATGCTTTTAGGTGATTTGAGAAGAAGAAAACCAAGTTTGCTTATATAGGAGTAGCCAAAACACAAAAAAACAAAAAAAATAGCCGTTACATGTTTGAATTCCTTAATCCAAAGGCTGTAATCGACTATCCGTTGGCAGATTGCGAGATCTAGCCATTGATTTTCTCGGCGGGAATTGGATTTCCGTCTCTTGCGGGAATTGGATTTCCGTAAAGAATTGGTTTCTTCACAGGAGATTGTTCCTTTGCTCAAACACAATGGTTCCTTTGCTCTAATATTTCATTATTCAAACACAATGGTATCTAAGTTACAATGGTCTTGAAGTATCATATTTTGAAGTATGTATATCTAGGTCTTGAAGTATGGAATAACAATTAAGATATTTTTTCCCAAATCACATTTTCATTAAACTTCGAACATAAACATACTAATTGAAACTAACACATAAAACTTGGAACATAAACATACTAATTGAAACTAACACTAATAAAACTTGGAACATAAACATACTAATCAAGGTTGATTACTTCATCATTGTCCGAATCATAAATGGTTTGGACTCCAACTCTCTTTCCCCTTTTCTTCAAAATTCTTCTTTTTCGTTCTTGATAATAATCTTGTTGAGTCGGATCCATGTTAGCAACATCCATATCTATTATAATTGTCTCTTCTTCCTCTTCGGATTAGTAAAAATCCATTGGGTTGTTTTCTTCAAGATTCACAAATGCGGCTTGTTGAATGTTGTTTTTCTTTTCTTCTTTTCTTGCTAGCATCTTCATGTAATACCCAAGTATTGATTTTTGTTCTTCGTCAATTTCAATACTCTCTTCTTCTTCTTCTTCTTCTACCTTTATAGGTCTTGAAGAACTTGCTCCCCTTGAAAAACTTGATCCATTCCTAACGATTCCCGCTTCCTGATCTTTTCTTGCATTTTCTTCTTGTTTAGCCTTTTTCATTCCAATTGGTCTTGCCATCTCCTTGTATTTTCAATAATGTTGTCCATTAGGTAGAATTTCGACACCATCAACTAATTCACCGGGAACATGACCGTTTTGGAGGATCACCAATATTTTGCTCATTAGTTAATTCATAATCATATCCGGGGAGAGTTTTTCTTAAAACTTCGTAGCACGCATCAAACTTGAATGGAGCTTTGTTGGCATACATAAATTGATCTCGACCTTCTCGGACCTAAACAAGAAGAGTAGTAGTAAAAACGTTAGTATGCTTTCTAATTAAAAACTATTACGACTAACATTATGGGAAATATTTAATAGCTTACCAAGTCTTCATGTGATGCGCCACTTCTATGTTGTCGGTAAATACGGCCAAGAATTCCAACATACGCCACAACTTCTTTTCGAATGTGATTTTGCCATCGATTTTGAATCGAACGTTCATCTCTTTCATTAGGATTTCCTGTACATCTCTTAAAAAATGCAAAAAATTTCCCCAAAAAATTGAGATCCATTTTGTGCGGCACCAACGGTTCCATCGCATGATATAAAAATAAAACAATTGGTAATGGCAAGATCTTCCTCAGGGGTGAATTTCTTAGCCACCATTTTGATTTGGTGATGAAAAAAATTTGAAAATTTGAAGGGAGAAAGAAAGAATCAATAGAAACAAGATTGATTGGGGTGGATTTGTCAAAGAGAGTGAATTTTCTTATATAGAAGAGATCCCAACGGCTATTTTTTTTGAATTTTGAAAAAAAGAGTCGTTGGGGATCTGACGGTCATGAAAAAATAGAAAGATGGATGGTTAGATATTGAGGTGTAGAGGGGGTGTAAGGAAAAAAAGGTCAAACGGTATTATTTATGGGACGGAAATCCAATTCCCGCATGACTTCTGGGCGGAAATCGGATTTCCGTAAAAAGTTTTCTGCGGAAATTGGATTTCCGCCCTGCGGGAATTGGATTTCCGCATCGCTTCTCTATCTCTATTGCCTGCTACGGATTGGTAGCAGGCAATAGAGAAGTCTACCAATTTCTCTATTGAATAGAGAAATTTAGCACCATAGTAGTTGCATTTCTCTATTCAATAGAGAAGTCTCCCCAAATAGAGAACCATAGTGCTTGCTCTTAGCTTTGGGTTTGACCTCGTATCCTTAGCTAGTGCTCTTTGAACAATATGGTCCAAGCCTGTTAGCTGGTGCATTTTGGTGCCCTGGTCAAAGCCTCGTTCAAAACATTCACTGGCCCAATAAGCAGAGTAAAATTTTTTGTCAATTTACATGCCTTTATCATAACGCGAGTAATTACTAATTATTACATTAATGTTTTTTCGACATTACTAAAATGACACTATCTACTTTTTTGACGTATCAATCTATCTTTATATCGATTCCAGGTAATCAAAAGTAGTATGGTTTTGTTTTTTTGGCTTCTTCCGGGTAGTCAAAAGTCCGAGTTAATCGGACCGATTATTGATGTACATAAATTGCCGATGTCACTGTAGTACAATCGTAAAGTCGTTTGGTGGTGATATTAGCGATTTGAGTTCGATACTCATCTGCATTGGGCGAGGGAATTTTTTTTTATTTCTTTGCCTAACTACCTGAGCTTGAAGATAGTGCGGTTCGATCAAACCTTTTAAAATAACCTTTCATATTCAAAATAAAAAAAAAAAAAAAAAAAATTGATGTACATAAGTTAACGACTATAACGTACAACAAGAGAAATGGTTAAGGGTCATGTATAAATTCCAGCAAACTGTAATTGAGACCAAGGTTATGTTAATACATGCAATGAGCTAGTAAATTAAAGTCTTATTTTTTTCGACATTGAGATTAGTTTGGAATTGAATAAAATCTGAGGCGAAGTCTCTTCATTAATTTTCGACAACCAATTCATGTGTAAAGATTTGGATGAACCAAAGGCACATACGAATCTCAATCACTAGTTTATAAATCATTTCATGGATGATAACAAACCGACCTATCGTAAAAGAGATGTTTTATATGAGCTCCTAGGCCTAGCTATAAAAGGCGTTGAGAAATGAAATGCGCCAACAATGATATTGAGACGTTTCAAAAAATACGTAGTCTGAGATTTCTTAGGATGTTTGAGGAAACTGAAAATCAAAAGAAACAATTAAATACTTCTATTTGGGCTTTCGATGAACTCATGTAAAAACTAGACTATTACCCGAAAGTAAAAGTAACATAGATATGCGTTTTTTTTTTTTTTTTAAAAGGTCCCATTTTATTGAAAGCAATAATGCAAAAGAAAACAAAGAGTAGCATGACACACTAGTCCTAAGGGGTCCACGGTTCTAGTGTGCCGCTGGAAATCTAAAAAACAAACAAAATAAAATTAAATTCTAACATAATTCCTAAGAGACCTAAATAAAGCCTAATAAAACCATCTATTTATTTCCTCTCTTCTTGTTTCCCTTCCCTGACTTAGCAGGTTTTGTAGGTTTAGCTGGTGGTTCAGGTGGAATAGGATCAGCTGGTTGCTCAACTTCTTCCCCATCATCATCCTGCTGTGTGTTTCCTTCCTTCTCTTCTGAGAACAAGTTTTCACTTTGACTTAGGTCAATACTGGCATCATCTTCTGTATCCCACTCTGTCTCATAGCCATACTTTGCTTTTTCTGCTCTTTCCCTTCGTTCATTTACTCTTTGTCTATGAGCTTCTTCCTCTTGCTCAGCAGCAGCCTTGTCGAAGTCTGCATCACCCAAACTTATTTTCTCTGACTCTGTTTCATTACTCTTATTTGGTTCCGTCTGTGTTGCACCCTTAGGATGTTCTGCTTCATTTTCTTTCTCCTTCTGCCTTTGAAATTCAGCTTGAGCTTTTCTGAGTTCAGCATCTTGTCTCTCTGCTTCGACCCAATCTATTTCGTATTCACTTGTACTCCTAAATTTAACTCGATACTCTTCTTTCCCTTCATCATTAGACAAGTCTAGATCATCACCTAGAGCATCAGCGTCACCCAAGTCTTCAACATCTTCTGATTTATCACCCTCTTTCTCACCAGATGTCCCCAAGTCTTGCTGTAATCCAGCAAAAGTGTTCTTTAGAGTCATCGGGTTTTCTTCTTCCCCGATAATTCTATGCCTTCTCTTTTTCGTGTTTACCTTTGACAAATCAAGGTTTCTAGCATCGAAAACCCCTGTATCACGTCCACGTCCACGTCCTCTTGATCTTCTTTGAGTCCTGAAACCCTCCTCTGCATCGCTGACACTAACACCAGCAATTACTTTGTTTTCTGTTCTGTTTTCGTGATGATCATGATCATCACGATTTGTCGAAGAAGATGACTTATCTGCTGTTGCTTGGAATTCCTGAGCTTGTAATTCCTCTGCTAATCTTGTATCCTCATTCACCTGATCTTCTCTAGCTTTTCTTTCTTTCTCTTCTTGCTGTTTTGCAAAATCACGATCATGATGATCATGATTAGGGTTCTTGGTCGTGTTTGCTCTGTTTTGATCATCATCAGCGGACTTAGTTGCACCCTGATTACTATCATTCACAGGCTTCTCAGCTATTGCAGGTGCAGTTATAGCTCCCTCTGTGGTCTGATTCGAAACAGGAACATGATTCCCGTCAGCTTGATTTGCTCGTACTCTGTTTTCAGGAACAGAGTCTTGCTTCCCCTGTTTTTTCCTTCTTTCTTCTGCCATCTTCAATCTTTCTTCAGCTTCAGTTCTTCTTCTCTCTCTGATCTCCTCTGTGATCGAATAGTTGTTAGCTGGTTTACGATTAAACCTAGTTCTTTTAGCTTCATCAAAAATTTCTTTCCTGATTCTTGCATCTTTTTCCGATTTTGCAGCTGCAATATTATTCTCATATTCTACTACTTTGCATTCTTTTTCCACATGCCCTAGGACGCGACAGTGGTCACAGAACCTAGGAGGGAATGGCATAACAATCTTTTGATTGTATGTTTTCCCTTTGTAATTCAGCTTGATTTCATCATATTTCAGACCAATATTGAAGTCGATATCGACCAGTACTTGAGCAAATCCACCTACTTCACGATTCAATGTCATCTTATCAACACCAATAGGTATTCCTAAACCTTGACAGAATCCAATAAGGATATCTTCTTCCCAATATTCCAATGGTAAGCCAGGAAACCTAAGCCAAACCGTTGTCGAGGAAACCTTTTGATTCTCTGGAACAAAGTTTTGTTCCCAATCTTGGACGTGAAGTGCTTGTCGTTCTTTACCATTCACAAACCAGTAACCCTTCCTCCAGACTTTGATTTTATCTTCTTCGTTAGATAGCTGGATAACAAAATATCCCTTCTTCAATGGCTGAAAGCCGTGTGACCCTGTTAGGTTCCATTGTGAAACCAGTGATGCCTTAGCATCTTCATACTCGACTTTTGAGAAGTCTAGCCTTCCAATCAAACAGAACTTAAATCTGTCTAAAGCTTTTTCCATCAGGTCTTCAGGAATATCGTAATTGAGAACTCCATCTTCATCAACACGGGTTACACCTAGTTTCTGCCTATCAACTCGTGAATACTCAACTTTCTTTTCTCCCGTAACTGCTGCTTTGAAGTTTAGGTTGCTGTTTACATGATCTGGTTGTTGTTTGCTTCCCATTCTTGATCACAGTTGTGATCAAGAACAAGAAGATTGGCTGAGTTGCTGGCTGTTTTTGCAAAACCGTGTGAAAAAACCCTAATTTTGCGTTTTTTGGAAAACCAGAGCTAACCCTAAGTTTCCTTGCGCACGTTTTGCCCTAACATAGATATGCGTATGCTTGGCTACTTTTGGGGTTGAATCCGGTGGTGGTGAGTTTGCAATCATGTTGCCGACAAATATGCGTATGCTTGGCTTGTTAACTAGACGTGCATATGGTTTGGCTAGTTAGTTGGTAGAGAAAACCGGAGGGGTGTAAATATCTATGACGTAGCATTTTTTTTTTTTTTTTTTTTTTTTTTTTTTTTTTTTTGATAGAAAGAAAAATTTCATTGATTAAGGGAAATGATTGTTCAAATCTTTGCTTACCAAGGTTGTTATCCAGAGTGCAAAGTTTTACAATACTGTTCGATACCAAATTTATTGACTCTAGTGTGCTTTGATAACTCGTCTGCAACACTATTAGCATCCCTATCTACTAACAAGAAAACACAACTCTTAAAATTATTACTGAGAAGTTTGATTGCACTGATGTGATGTGCATTCTCCCATCTGACAGACGAACTATTAGAATTGACTGACTCTATTACATTCTTGTCATCAGACTCTATGACAATGTTGTCTAGATGTTGATATTTCGCCCATGTCAATGCTTCTCTGACTGCCATGCACTCTGCTTCTTCAGGGTCTAAGCCGACTTCCTTCCAGCTGCCTTTAACTCCTTTGCATTCCCCTGCACAATTGCGTAATACCAAACCAGTTCTAATTTCGTTAGTGTTGTAATCGAATGATGCATCAATATTAATTTTATAAGTATTAACAGGGGGAGGATGCCATGTATTATTTCGAATATGTGATGCATTTCTAGTTATTCTCTGCAGTGCTGGTGGATTATTAATTAAGTTTGCTATATGCATTTTGATACGTTGAGCATGTTGAGAATAGTCTCACATCGCCTGATATCCTGGATATGTGAAGTATATAAGTCTTGGGCAACCCTAACCTTGTAAGCCGGTTTTCAAGGTGAGTTAGGCCCATGGATTTCTACATGGTATCAGAGCGGGTGTTTGGCTGGTGTGTGGACATTGTTTAGCCCGTAAAGGGATTTGTTGACCCAATTAGGTTATTGTTGGACCCAGTGAGGGTACCGTTTGTTTATGTTTGACCCAACAAGGGTCTTGTTTGTCCCCGGCTCCGTGTGAGGGGGAGTGTTGAGAATAGTCCCACATCGCCTGATATCCTGGATATGTGAAGTATATAAGTCTTGGGCAACCCTAACCTTGTAAGCCGGTTTTCAAGGTGAGTTAGGCCCATGGATTTCTACAGAGCAGTGCAATGAGGGTTAAGAGACTTCCCTTGATAGATGTTTTCACATCTCTCCTTCCAAAGAATCCAACAGCCAATGAGTGATGTAGAGCTAATTCACCAATGTTCTTCAGCACTTAGATGTTGTGGATTTGAGAACCATGAAATCACCCATTCACGTATAGAACTGATGTGTGTTTTGACAGCTTCAATATCAATACCAATCAATAACCAGGTTGCCTTAGCTTGTGGGCATTCTATCAGAATGTGAAACATTGTCTCTTCTTGACAGTTGCAGTAATTGCAGTTTGTCTCAATGGTTCTCTTGTATCTCGACAATCTCATCCGAGTAGAGTGTATGTCTTTAAGGCACTTCCATGCAAACATCTTAACTCTGTGTGGCATGCTGCATTGCCATAGTTGCTTCCAAACCTCCTTAGGAACCGGGTCATTGTAGTGCTGACCATACTTGTCTGCACACAATGCATTGTATGCACTCTTTACTGTAAAAACACCGTCTATGGCAGGTGTCCAGACAAGCATGTCTTCTTCTTCGAGAGTAATAGGAATTGTTGTTATCTTATCCACTATTACCTGTGTAAAAATCTCAGAGAGTAGAGAGACATTCCATGTATTGGTGTTTGGTAACATAAGCTCACATACATATTCTAACTGGTAATGACTTACCTCACTTGGAGTTAATGTATCTTCGGTTCATAATCCATTTATCCAGCCAGATTTTAGCAGATTTACCATTGTTAATCACCATGAACGAATATTTTTGAACTATGGTTCTACCCAATTAAATACCTTGCCATACCCATGATGCCTTCTCCTTGTCTTCTGTGTCATGCAGGAAGTCCTTGTCTCTGAAGTACTTAGATTTCAACACTTGAACCCAAATCTTATATGTCTGCAAGTTGATGTTCCATGCCAACTTGGCCAGCATTGCATGATTTAATACCTCCAAATCTTTAAAACCCAGCCCTCACACATTTTTGGGCTTACACAGGTTGTGCCAAGCAATATGGTTGATACCTCTATTAGATGAATATCCCCAGAAGAATCTTCTTTGAAGTGTATCTAATTTACCTAGTAGAGTTGTAGGTATTTTAAAAGTACTCATTTGGTATGAGAGAGTAGCATTGAGGCCTGTTTTCACCATTGTGAATCTTGCTGCTTGAGGCAATGATTTTGATTGCCATGAATTGAGTCTCCTCTCAAAAGCTTTCTGAATGTCTGCAAAAGCCTCTTGTTTTGATTTGCCAATTAGAAGAGGAGAACCAAGGTACTTCTCTTTCTTATCCATGTAGGTAACTCCCAACATATCTATGTAAGCTTCACATCTTTCCTTACACATGTTTTTACTGAAATACACTGCTGATTTCTCCATGTTTAATGCTTGACCTGATTGTCCGCTGAATTGCTGCAATATTTGAAGCAGTTTCTGAATTGTTATCTCATTTGTTTGAGTAAAAATGAGTAGGTCGTCTGCAAAAAGGAGATGATTTATAGCTGGTGCACTTCTTGCAGGAGAAATTCCTTTAATGGTTTTGTCATGATTCGCAACCATCAAAGTTCTTGAGAGGAACTCCATAGCTAATATGAATAAGTTAGGAGATAATATATTTTTTTTTAAAGGCTTGTTGCCTATGTCGGATGGTAGAACTATATGGGTAGGACATATTTCTACTTCTGTTAAAAGGTTGGATAGGTAATTATCATATATGAGAGGGTCATATGTCTAAAAAGCCCAAAGTTTTAAAATTAGTCGGAGATGTGGCCGAAATAATTTGTTTTCGTAGCTGGGAATAAGTTAGCTATTTGGTTGAGGAACCATTCCATTAATGAAGAAAAAACTAGTTTAATCAGCTAATTTGTTTGTTATTGAAAAAAAAAATCCCCATTTTTTTATTCTGCAGTATTTGTCAAAGAAAAGAAACAATAGAAGAAATCAAGGACCTCAGACCCATTAGCTTAGTGCATTGAGTTTATAAAATCATCTCTAAAGTTTTCACAGAAAGGCTAAAAATGGTGCTACCTAGCCTTATTTCACAACACCAAACAGCATTCATCAAGAAAAGGCAAATTTTGGTGTCTTAATGGCTAATGAGCTAATTGACTCTAGAATCAGAAGTGGTAAACCTGGATTACTTGTGAAAATAGATTTTGAGAAGGCCTTTGATCATGTCAGTTGGGACTTTATTGATGAAATCTTTCAAAGAATGGGTTTTGGTGAGAAATGGAGGAAGTGGATTAGATGTTGCATGGAATTTGTGAAGTTCTCTTTGCTTATAAATGGTTCTGCAACTGGTTTTTTCACAAGCAAGAAAGGAATAAGACAGGGTGATCCTCTTTCTCCCTTTCTTTTTCTTCTTGTTGGTGAGGCTTTATCTTACATGATCATTCAAGCTCAAGAACAAGGCATTATATCTGGTTTTCAAGTAAATGACAATGGTAAAATTTTAAATCCCTTCCTATTAACCAAAATAAGATTACCAGAAAGTAAAAGTAGTCATTGTAGTACAGTGGTAAAATTGTTGGATGACGCCAGCAACTTAAATTCGAAACTGTTTACAACGGGGTGAGCGAGATTTTTCCTTATTTCTTAGCCCAGATACATGGACTTGTAGGCGGTGGATTTGGATCCAACTTTTAATATAACCTTTCAAAAAAAAAAAAAAAAGAAAAAAAAAAAAAAAAAAGCTTGACTTTGAGTAATTTGGCTTTACTGCTATCGTAACTATCCAGGAAAAGCCACCGGTACATGTGGACCACATAAACTCATCAAATTTACAAGATGAAGTTTTTCCAATTGACGTGTCTACATCATCATCACAGAGCATTGATTGTCACAATAATGTTTGCGGATCTGTCGACATTGTTGAAATGAAAATTTTACATTGTGCGTTCTTTGTTTTAGGTAACTGAAAGCAGTGGCTTGTGTTTTTTTTTTTTTTTGAAGAAGAAACATGAGTTATTGGAAAAATGGTCCTGATGAAGTCAATGCGCAAAGTGACTGCTATAAGCCACGATAGAAGAGATAGTTGAAGGCCATTAGCACCATTAACATTAATTTTCAACTAGCAAATACTGGACTTTTGAATGTAAAATTTGCATGAACCGGAGATGCATGGATTCTCAGTCACTAGTCATTCATAAACCATTTTGTAGGGGCAAACAGGTTGTTATATGTGACAAACAGGTCGTTAGAGTAGACATGAGGTTAGCGAACAATGAAGCCTTTGATAGGTTAAGGTTATCTTATACTTCGAAAATAACAGATAATCAGACATTGTCCTTTCAAACTTGATTTTGTCCAAAACTGATTTCGAAATTGAGTTTTGAGATGGTAGAGGAAATTGAAAAATGAATGGTCCATTAGTACTAAACCGATGAAATTGTTGCGCAGAATAACACGGTGACTGAGAGTCTGAGACCGACAAAAGAGAAAATAATGAAGTTCCGTTAGCACCATTAATATTGTCTCTTAAGTATTAACAAGCAATTACTGAAATTTTAGTGTGAGATTTGGATGACCCAAAAAAACATAAATTCTAATCACTAGCCACTAATAAACCATTTTCAAAGGTGCAAATTGGCTTTTTCCATGCCTAATGGTATGTTATGTGTGCCCAGAAACAAGTGTTTGATGTGAAAAAAGTTAAACTGTTTAACGTGAAAACATGTGGAAAGATAAGAAAAAGGAAAACACCTGGTTTGAACGGACACATTCAGGTATATTTCTCCTGAAAAAGTAAACATTATTTTCCGATTTTGTCAGCGTCATGCCTAGCCTCAAATCTGTGAAGCTTCGAGCAGTGATAAGTGAATCTTTGGATTTCGATGAACTCATGTAAAAACTAGACTGTTCTAAAACTCAATCAATCTTGCATAATCGGCGTCCATATCATGTTTTTTATGGGACTATAGTCCAAATTGCTTCCCCTTGATACACATCTGGTCCTCCTTTGTGCGAGTTGATTGGATTTTTATCGGTGTCAAGTATGCTATGAAGTGTAATGTAAAGAATGTTCACGAGGCAAAGATGCGTGCCATTGCTAGAAGAAAAAGAACTCAAAGTCTCAAAATATATTGCGAAGGACGGCTAGTCAACATAGAGATATAAATGGGCCTGCTACTGTTTGGATTATTTCAGTCAAGCCCGCCAATGCGAGTATTCGGGTCAAAGCCTAATACACAGAACCAATTCCAATTCCTGACATTCGTTTTTATTTTTTATTTTTTTTTGAATTATAAAGGTTATATTGAAAGTTGGACCGAAATCCACTATCTACAAGCTCAGGTAGCTAGGCAAAAAAATAACGAAAACTCCCCTCCACCCCGATAGATACAAGTTTCGAATTCAGGTTGCTGGTGTCGTCACCCAACAACTTTACCAATGTACTAAAGTGACTCCGATTCATAAATAGGAGTCACAAATAAACCATTTTGATTTTTGAGTCTATTTTCTCATGCCTCTACACATGAAAAACAGGTTTTCCATGATACTATAAGGTTAACAAACTGACTAGTGCAAATTTAAAAGGGACTGAGATAGCGAAAGGGCTACCGTAGCCGAGGATAGTCTAAGGTTATCTTTTCGGTTTTTTCATGGTTCGATTCTGGTTTCGAAATTATGCTTTACTTAAGAATATTTAAGATGCTAGAGGAAACTGAAAATCAAGAAAGATTGCGAATCAGTAGATGTCTGAGTTAGCCTTCTTTTCAGTTCGATACTATTTTTAGAATGTGTAGACTATATGTATTATAAGTTGCAATTCCGTATCAAATATGGAGATTTTAGGGAAAAAAATGTGCTAACGGTAGAAAGTTTTGTAGTTAATCGAAGATGTGGCCTAAATAATGTTCTCGTAGCTTGAAATAAGTTAGATATTTGGTTCGGGAACTGTTCCATGAAATATGAATGAAAAAAAAAGAAAAGGTAATCTCCCTATTTTTTCATTCCGGAGTATTTGTCAAAGAAAGAAAGAAAGAATTTTTTTTTTGTTATTTAGGGCCTTTCCAAAAATTTAAACCCTCCCTGGTAAACCAAAATAGGGTTACTCAGATATAAAAGTGGTCGTCCCAAGTTCCACTAACAAGCTGCTTGACTTTCTGTAATTTGGCCTACTGCTATCTTGACTATCCGGGAAAAGCCTACTGGTGCATTTGGACCACATAAACTTATCAAATTCACATAGAGGAATTTTTTTTCCAGTTGACATGTCTACATCATCATCACAGAGCTTTGATTGTCACAATAATGTTTGCGGATCTGTTGACATTGTTGAAATGAAAATTTTACATTGTGCGTTCTTTGTTTTAGGTAACTGAAAGCAGTGGCTTGTGTTTTTTTTTTTTTTTGAAGAAGAAACATGAGTTATTGGAAAAATGGTCCTGATGAAGTCAATGCGCAAAGTGACTGCTATAAGCCACGATAGAAGAGATAGTTGAAGGCCATTAGCACCATTAACATTAATTTTCAACCAGCAAATACTGGACTTTTGAATGTAAAATTTGCATGAACCGGAGATGCATGGATTCTCAGTCACTAGTCATTCATAAACCATTTTGTAGGGGCAAACAGATAGATATAAGGTTAACAAACTGACTTAGTATAAAAGATAGAGATGCTTTATATGCGAACAATGAAGCCTTTGATAGTTCTAAGGTTATCATCTTATACTTAGAATACAACAGATAATCAGACAATACCCTTTCAAACATGCTTTTGTCCAATGTTGATTTCAATTGAGTTTTTGAGATGGCAGAGGAAATTGAAAAATGAACGGAATTCTGGATGTATGAGTTGTTGAGCAAACCTTCTTGTTGGTGCCTTTTTTCAACTTTGTATTCATTATCCATTTATGTTGCAATCTCATAATACATAAAGAAGATTTAAGAAAGGGTGTGCAACCAGTAAAAGTTCTTTGGACTTATTTGTCGTTTGACGGTTACTCCGTGCTTCTTGGGTGTATATATAGCGTCTCTAAAACATGTCACTAAGCTATATATGGGCACATGCTTTGAGCCCTTGCCAAAGTATGCAAGCCCTTGCGCCGTCACTCCCCCTAGTAATTTTTGAGCCCCCTTTAGTTTTCCAACTTTTTTAAATACTAAACTACCCCTCACATGATTAGAGTTAATAATAAGATTATAGTTAATAATAAGATTAGAGTTAAGTATATAATTAAAGTTTTAGATAATTTTGGTGAGAGAAAATAAGATTTTTGAGAGGATTTTTTTGTTGGAGAGGGAAGAAAAAGAGGGAAAAAAAAAGAAAAAATTTGATTTTTTGGTGTGATTCTTGTTTTGTTTGTGTGTTTTGTGAAATGTTTGGGGGGGATAACATTGATGAACCTCATCGTAACAAACATACGATGATCGTTGCGAGAAATCCGGTTATGGGAGAATCTTCATCGTCACGAAACGTTTTACCGGAAACTCAAGAAAACAACGATTTCGATGATTTTTTTGTCCCAAATCCTGAAGATGAGCACTTATATGATGAACCCATTGCTTCAAATACACAGGTATACTTCAAAATCATGTTTTATGGCCGAAATCGAGCTAAAGGTGAGACTTTTATGTCTCACCAGCGCCATATTCGGCCCCTATTATGGCAGCCGAATGTTCAAGACGAAGAACAGTTCGGCTGCCATAATAGGGGCCGAATGTTGTTTTTTTCGAAATATATTCACACATTCGGCCTCTAAACTTTAGCAGCCGAATCCGCATTCGGCTGCTAACCTAAGTACCAATAGAGGCCGAATGTAGGCTGCTGAATAAGAACTTGGATTCTTATTTTACAGCGTCACATTCGGCTGGCAAAAGCTCTCATAATAGGGGCCGAATGCTAAGTCGGCTTGTAAATTTTAACAGCCGAATGTACATTCGGCTTCTAACATGATTTATCGTGCTGGCCGAATGTTAATTCGGCTGTCAATATGATCCAAAATAAAGGCCGAATGTTGCATGCTTACATGTGTTTCTCTCTTGTAGGTTGTTCCGGGTGGTATTGAAACAACCGCCGAAGATGTGGATCCCTTACAAACCATTCACGAAGATACTAGAGATCATTATCTACCTTTTCTCGGCTTGGTAGGTTTTTTTTACCTCGCTCTTCTCTTTTAGTCAACCCCATTGTATTTCAAATTCTTAGTTGTTTCGATTTGATTATGTAGACTTGGAAAAGTAGAGACGAATGCCGAGATTGGATCGTAGAACATGCAAAGAGAATAATGGGCGTGCTCGTAAAAGGTAGGGAAAGCTATGAATGGCGGTTAGTGATGGTTTGTGAGAGGAGTGGGGTAAGCACACCTTGGTGAGAAGACACACGAAGAAACAAGTTTGAAAGCCCGGGAAGACGGATAAAAGGTACAAGACAATGACAAGGAAAGCGAATTGCCCTTTCAAGGTAGTTTTTAACTGCAACCGTACCGAAGAATTGTGGCATATGAATCCAAACATGGATTGCCGTCATAATCACGAACGTCCACATGACCTTCACGGACACTACAAAGTCGGAGCATTCAAACCAAATGAGTACAAGGAAATCGAGACGTTGTCGGAATTACGTGTCCCTCCCATAAAAATACTAGGGAAGTTGAAAAAGGATAACCCGCAGAACAAGAGTAGCTTGAAACAAGTATACAATGCAAGAGCTACAATTAAAAGGAGGGGTTGCCAAGGTAGGAGTGTGATTAAACAATTGATGTGGTTATTTGAGCAACACAACTACACGGTCAAGAAGGATTTGGATGGCAAAGGAAGAGTGAGGAACTTATTCATTGCCCACCCGGCAATGGTCCAATTGGCCTTATGCTTTCCAGAAGTTCTTTTGTTGGACTGCACTTACAAAACCAATAGGTATCAAATGCCCTTGTTGAACATAGTTGGTCATACGTCGACAAAGGCACCATTCACGGTGGCATTTGTTTTTATGAATGACGAGACGACCGAGAGTTATGAATGGGCATTGGACGCATGTAAGATGCTCTACGATCCGGAAGTGCTTCCCAAGGTATTTGTGACCGACCATGAAGATGCATTGATGGCGGCTATAAGAAATGTATTTCCCGACGCCGTGAACTTCCTTTGCACCTATCACATTTGGAATTGTGTCAAGAAAAAGTGCCAACCGATAATACAACCTATCAAGATGGGTGAAATTCAGAAGATTAAAAAGACACCGGAAGATCAACGAGAGCCTTTGGAAAAGGAGTTCCTTGCTAAGTTTGAAGCGAATGAAGAAATGTTTAGATTATTCTCGGAAGAGTGGGATAATTTGGTTTTTTCACCGACCCGTGGAATTTATAACTCAAGGTATGAATTGTTTGTTGATCGTTGGAGCGTACAGTTCGACGAAGTCATTAAGTATTTGAAGAAAGAATTGTTGGATTATCATGCAGTACGGTTTGTTTACGCTTTCACGAATGAGCACAAACACTTCGGGAACCGAGCCACAAGCATGGTGGAGGGGTCTCATTCCCGATTGAAGAAGAACTTATTTGGGTGTATCGACTCGTTCGTCTCCCTCTTCGATTCATGGAATGAGTATTTCACATGTGATGTTAGGAGGATCCTTGAAGAATTTGAATGGAATAGGATGATGCAACACCAAACTTATGGGGACCACAAGATGCTCCGCGGCCTTACTCATAACGTCTCACATCTATGCATCGAGATATTGATGAAAGAGAGAAAGAAAAAGGATAAACACAACATCCAACCGGGCGATGAATGTAATTGCATGTTGATGGAATCGATGGGACTTCCATGCCGACATATCATAGCCAACTACGAAGACCCCGATCTCATACCTTTTGAGGATATTGATCCACATTGGAAGCAATTAAGCTTTGTTCCTCGTCCAACCGATGATCCCGACGAACCCTTGGAGGAGACGGATGTTGGAAAAAGGCTCCTTGAGAAGTACAAGCGAAGTAACCGGGCACAAAGGCAAATTCTATTGCACGAGTTGATACCGATCGTGGATCCATACACCGAGGAGGGATTGGAAGAACCGGAGGTTAGGCCGGGAAAGGGTAGGTCGAAGCAAACTATGACGAGGAAGGCAACTAGAGCTCACAATTTGCAAGCGTCTAAAGATTACACAAAAAGAAATCCTTCCGGTATTGAGTACCACAATGCAAAGTATGAGGAGGAGAGGAAGGAAATGGAGAAGTTGGGGATGCCGGTACAAGATAGTGTGTTGAGCTCAAGGAAGAGGAGCCGGGCAAACAAAGCTCCATCAAGCGTGGGAAATGGCAACAATAAGGGGAGTAAGACACCTAGCACACAACCTAGTTACAACAAGAAGTGGACTCTAAAAGACATCATCCCCAAGAATGTATTTGTTCCCACTCCACCGTCTCCCAAGCAACCTACCTTGGAAATAGAGAAAGGCAAGGGTAAGAAGATGGCGACACCACAAGAGAAGGAAATAACTCGCAAGACAAAACATGCATTTGGAAAATTTTCGGCACCAAAGGATAAGTCGGGTAATCTTTGTAGGAAATTCAACATGATATATGGCAACTACATGGAGGACCTTCCCGAGATCATCCGACCTTATATTATAAGCATGGAAGATGTTGAAGGAGATGGCAATTGTGGGTATCATGTGACGGGCGAGCAACTAGGTCCCTTCGCGGCTTCTCCGACACCCGGTTGGCATCAATGCAACTACATTCGAGAGAGGTTAGACCTCACACTATGCAACAACCGGGATTTCTACAAGGAAATGATGAAGGATGGCATTAGGGGAGTAGCGGGTACAAATGAGGAATTTATACAATTTCGAAGGAGATTACGTGGAGGCCCTACAATCGAAGATGGACATTGGATGGATTTTCCCATATGCGGGTTCCTTATAGCGGAGGCATTCAATTGCGTGGTACATTTCTACTCCTTTGCTTTCAGTCAAACTTATGTACCGCTTAAGACTCCTTGCGATGCCAATGTGAATGATAGGAGACTTTTCATCGGGCATGTTGGAAGATGTCATTTTATTGGTCTGAAGCTACAACCTAGTTGCCCACTACCTCCATTTCATCCCCATAGCTTTTGGGAAAACGTAGAGAGAAACTACTCATGTGATTGGTATAACAAATACAAGACGGGAATTGATGCATGGACCGCTTACTACATGGAGCAAGGCATCCCTCAATGTAACGTATCGGATGGTGATAGTGAAGACTTGGATGATGATGATTTGATTGAAATGCACTCTTACATTGAAGAAGTAGAAACGACGGTCGGATTTGAAGAAGTTCAAGGAATCGAGGAGATGGTCACCGACTTGGGTTAACCTACTACGTTTTCCCGAATGTTCTTGTTGTTTTTTGTTTGGTTTGGATGCAATTCCTTTTTTGGTACATTCGGCTCACACGAAATGCACTTTTTTTGATATTATTAATTAGAAACATGCATTTCCATGTTTGGATGTTAGTGTTGTTCGTATTTAAACGTTTCTCCTTTCCATAGTTTCCACTTTTTTTTGATATTATTAATTATTCGGCTTCTAAATAGAGGCCGAATCCACATTCGGCCTGCAACATCTCACACTAAATAGAGGCCGAATCAATATTCGGCCCTCACGATAAATTTTTATAGAGGCCGAATGTTGGGGTGTAAAAATTATTGGAACTCTGTGTAACATTCGGCCTCTACAAGCTAGGTATTTTAGGGGCCGAATATTCATTCGGCCCTCACGATAAGTTTTTATAGAGGCCGAATGTTGGGAGTAACAATTATTGAAACTCAGTGTAACATTCGGCCTGTAAAAGCTAGGTATTTTAGGGGCCGAATGTACATTCGGCCCCCACGGTAGTTTCCTTTTAGGGGCCGAATACATTGAGTAATATATGGTTGGTATGTGTAGGTAAGGAGGGTATTATTCGGCTTTCAAAAGAAACAGATATAGAATCCGAATCTACATTCGGCCCTCACGATAGATTAACAATAGAAGCCGAATATATTAAACGGTAAAGAACTTAGACAACCACAATGCAAAGATGAAAATACAACAATAATAATAAGTAAACCAAACTATTATTGACCGCTTCCAAACATTTCACCAAACTAATTCATTGACCGCTCTCAATCTTTCATAACATTCAACAAACTTGAATTCTCGGTGATGGATAAGGTAATATCGCTGCCGAGCTAGATTGAAAACTTCTTCGCGTGATACACCTCTATTGCTTTGGGCCATTGCTCTTCTAATTCGGACGAACTCAGCTATTTCTCCGCTAATGTGGTTCCACCGAGTTCTAATTTCATTTTCATCTCTATCATTCGGATTATTCGTAGCACTCACGAACACATGAAAAACACGGTTCCAAAACGGCGCTTGTCCGGGTACCACAACACCGATCAAGCCATTCAATGATTCACGCATGAAAGAATAAGTAATCCCAAGATCTTCTATGTGGGTATAATTCCTCGCCATTTTGGAATAGCAAAAAACTTGAAAAATAAATTGGTATAACAACCTTTAGAAGTTGTATCGAAACCTTATATAGAGGAGCCCCAACGGATCTATTCTTGAACTCCAACGGATCTATTTTCGAACTCCAACGGATCTATTTTTGAACACAATAACTCTTTTTTGATAGTATTAAACATTCGGCCTTCAACATCCTACATTAATAGGGGCCGAATATATATTCGGCCCTCACGATAATTTCTTTAGAGGCCGAATGTTTGGGTGTAAAAATTATTGAAAACCTATGTAACATTCGGCCTCTAAAATCTAGGCATTTTAGGGGCCGAATGTTTATTCGGCCCTCACGATAATTTTTTTTAGTGGCCGAATGTTGGGTCGTAAAAATTATTAAAACTCTGTGTAACATTCGGCCTCTAAAATCTGGGTACTTTAGAAGCCGAATATGGATTCGGCCCTCACGATAAATTTTTATAGAGGCCGAATGTTAGGGTGTAAACATTATTGAAACTCAGTGTAACATTCGGCCTCTAAAGTCTAGGTATTTTAGGGGCCGAATGTATATTCGGCCCCCACGATAGTTCCATTTTGGAGGCCGAATGTGACCTGCATATTGATTCCCAAACATAACAAATAACATAACCAAATAACAAAACACCAAAGGTACTTAAAAACATAAAATTCATTGTAGCATACCCCACTTAAATAAATTTCAACATCCAAAGTACTTAACATGAACAACATAGTCTTGAAAAGAAATAAATGCCGAACTAAAAACACATCGCCTTAAACCAAACATAATGAACATGCATTAAACCTTGAAAATTGGTTAAAGGTCAAGTTTTCAGTATAGGTTGCCTTAATTAGTTTAGGCAAAAGGTGCTCCACGCATACGGTTAAGACCTAAGCGTTTGGTGTACCCCGGGGGACGAGCAAGAGGACGAGACATCTCTCCTAAGATTGGCATGGTTGGTAGCATCTTCCACCAGTGAGCCTGCATAACTCTGTAGCGATGTGAAGGGTTCTTGGGAAGAAACACAGCTTCATATCCTCCCTTGTCGCTTCCTGCAACAAAGATGTTTTCCCCGTAAATGGCAAATCCTTCCATTCCCTTGTCAAATCCCTGTGAGTAGCAACCTGCGCCTACTCCCCAAGTTGGGTCGTTGAACCTCCAAAGCCATTCTGGGTGGACACGAACTCCAGGGTGATTTGTGGCCCATGGATCACCAGTCACTGGAGCGACATATTCACCATCACGAGACAAGGGTCCCAAGACAGGCAGCAAGTGAAGATTGTTCATCCAGTGGTCGTCAATAAGTTGCCTAGACAGCTCACCATCCGGAGGAAGGGCAATTGCAGTTGTTTGATCCTTTCCTGCTACGAGGAAGAATTTGTCCAGGAAAAGCACAATCCCCTCATCCGGTTTGCAACGACGAAAAAAGTCATTCCCAGCATACATTTGCCAAGTAGTATCCATAACATTGGGCTTCTCCTCATATTCTTCCACTTCATTTCTAAGATACAATCGCCAAACACAAAATAACGTGTATAAGGGCACTGATCAATTCATTTACTAGGATATACATTCGGCCCCTATTCTAAATTTTTTTAGAGGCCGGATGTACATTCGGCCCGTATTATAAATTTTTTTAGAGGCCGAATGCAAACATTCGGCCCCTAAAAAACCCAGAATAGGGGCCGAATTGTTCTTCGTTCTCGAGAACAATGGAGCATTCGGCCCCTATTCTGGGTTTTTTAGGGGCCGAATGTTGATCTGTAACGGGTTTTTCTGCCCTAAATCCTTCGATTCAAGCATCAAAACAACATGAAACTTCAATAAAACAGCATAAAAAGCAAATTTGATGAAATGGGTTAGCGAAAATACCCTCGAATCGCTGCCAAATCTCCTTTTCCACGCTCGATTCGAGTTTTCTCTTGAACTTGGGCAAGAGTTGGTTCTAACTCTTCCGGGGGAGATTCGGGTTGTTTATCACCTAGACCAGCCTTTTGTTTCGTCCTCACCATGATGATATAGAAGTCAAGCGATTAAGTTTTTGAAATCGACGAGGTCGATGATTTCGCGATGATTTTTCCCGATGAAAACGTTACGGTTTTTTGAGAAGAAGAAGAAAAGAAGGAGAGGAGAGCCGACGGGTGAGTTTTTTTTTTTTTGTTTTGGGTTTTGTTTTAGGGATAAAATTAAGTATATATATGTTAATTAGTGAAAGGGTATACTAGTCATTTCAAGTGTTAATTGAGGGATAACTTAGTCATTTCATTGCAAGGGCTGAAAAGTAATTTCCGCCAGGCAAGGGCCTGCATACTTTGCCAAGGGCTCAAAGCATGTGCCTATATATGTATGCAAAACCTATCCAAAAATGGGCCTACACGACTATCCCGGAAAAGCGTAGGTACATCTGGGCTTTAAACTTATCAAATTTACATTGAGCAAACTCTCGAGAGTTGACATGTCTCCTCCCTTTGTGTAAAGTATGGATTGTTACACTAAGTTAGTGCATCTGTTGACATCGTTAAAATAAAATTTTATGCATTCCAAGTCTTTGTACACTGGATCTAGCTAACTGAAAGCACCGGCTGCTGCTTTTCTTTTCTTTTTTCCGAAGAAGAACTTCAAGATATTAGAACACTGTCACTGGTCATGAATCCTGATGAAGTCAATACACGCAGCGACTTCTATGAGTCACCACAAATGAAGATAGTTGAAGGTCCACTAGCACCATTAACATTAATTTTCAACAAGCAATTACTGAAATTTTGAAAGCAAGATTTGGATGAACCAAATCACACTCTCAATCACAACAATGGCGAACCATTTGGTTGATGTAAAAACGCATTTTTCATGCACTAGAAGTGTTATATATGACAAATAGGTCTTTCATGTTATAAGGTTTTTCATAGAAAAGATGTTTTATGTGAGAAATGTAATAGGCGAACAATGAAGGAGCCATTGATATTTAAAGGTTGTTTTTTACTTCAAATATAACAAATATTGTATTTTCAAACTTGTTATTGTTTAATACTGATTTCAAAATTACACTTAGTTTGAGAATTGTTGAGATGGTAGAGGAAACTGAAAAATAGACGAAATTAAAGATTTATCTGGTGGTAGACTAGCATGCAAAACTTCTTAAATTAGTACTCTCTATATCTTGCAACTCAAGAAAGAATGCTTCTGCTTTTTTACAAATAAAAATGCAAGAAGTAAAAGAAAGACTTGGCGTATCTCTACTATTATTATGCAAACGTTTTTTTTTGGTTTTTTTTACAGAAAAGCCCATACACAAATGAGAAAACTAAAAATAATTCGAGGGCAGATTTGTCAAATTAAAATTACACAGTGAACAGTACAATGAACAGTATAGTGAACAGTACAGTGATTTTGCTCCGGCGTAAAGCGACGCAACATA